>SZWC01003132.1:153124-172186 GCA_023375785.1 Penium margaritaceum | reverse complement strand
TGTTTGTTTTTGTTTTAACACGTGGTTCAACTTTATACCCTCGTTTGAGTTATAAATAATAGACAAACCCACCCCATTTTTAGATGCAGGGTTTGAGGGTTTTTTTTTTACGCGGGCACCTGTTGGGTCCCGTAGTAGCGGGGCCCAGCAGGTTCCCTTTGAACACTGTGGAGTCTCGGATCCCCCATGCAAACTCCCCGCAAACCACTTACAAAAAAATCACAAACCCATCTTTTAAGGAGTTTGTGATAATTGGGTGGGAAATTGTGACGTCAGTATGTCAACGCCGCATCCATACAGCGTTGACATGCTATCTTTCAACAAACGACAGGGGTATATCGTTTATTTTCTACGCCAGGATTTTTGCGTCCATGCTCAAGGGGCGAGTCAGGCTTATTGTTCTAGCGGAGGGGCAAATGAGGCTTATCGTTCTGGCGGAGGGGCAGATCAGGCTTATCGCTCCGACGGAGGGGTGGATGGGGCTTATCGGTCTAGCGGAGGGGCGAATGGGGCTTATCGTTCCGACGGAGGGGCGGATGGGGCTTATTGTCCGAAACTTGGGGTATATAGTCACTCCGCCCTTTTGATTTTTCTTCTGGTCCTGCTCGACTGAGGCGGGCGGGCTACCTCGGAAAAAAAACATTCCCGAAGGATGATACCGACCCCAATGATACTCTTTTACGGAGGAGGTAAGATAAAGGGGTACTTCTGTCATAGGGTAAGGCGTGTGCGTAGCAAGCGAAGGAATTTCCGGTTTAAGGGGAGGAAATTTGTAAAAATTTAAAGGCAAAATCATCTTAAAATGTTTTGAGCTTTGCTTGGGATTTCTTTGAGTTTTTCAAAAAAGGATAGAAGAAAATTTCACGATGCGATTATTAAATGCAGAGGCGAGAAGATCAATGATTTTATAAGTGGGGGAGGAGCTGAGGTTTATATGTACGTCGCCCTTAGTTTCGACAAATCAGCATCAAAGGGCCCCTTTTTCCCACATCATTTTAAGTAGCCCCCACCTGAAATTTTCATTCTCAAAGTGCCCCTAGTTTCATATTTTATATCTTATAAGTGGTACGCCGAGACGAGCATATGTGGTTCACGGGGATGAGGTGCGGAGCAATAGGCAATTCGACAAATTGGGACAAATGGATAGATTTTCCCATTTTTCACAAATTTTAATGTATTATCGTGGGAAAGTAGCCTTAGTTAGGCTCTCAAGCGCAATTCACGAGTCGCGGGAAGCAATCTGCGAGTTGGAATACATGCTTCAGCGCCCAACGAACGCTGTCATTTTTTTAATTTCAAAATTAAAAATTCAAATAGCACATAGTGAGATCTGTTTTATGGCATACACGAGTAGGGCTCCGGAAGAAAGGAACTAATTTTTGTTTGGTTTCCTTTACAAAGTGTGATGTGTTTGGGCCAAATAGCTCGGATACCCATAAAATGCATAGTGTGATTCTCATCCGCCCAGCAAAGGAGAGAAAATAACTGAGGCCCAGTCTGTTTCCATGCTCGGTCGCGAAACGTGTTGCCGACCAAGCAAGAAAGAGGTGTGCATGGCCATCTCGCGGATTGACGGTCAACAACGACAGTTGCTCATCGATCGCCTCGCAGGTCGTCGATGATCAACATTTCAATTGACGGCTTGCAAGATCGGAGATCACGGACTTTCGTCGCTGATCGTCGATTGGCCGGAGTGCCTCGATCACAATGACGCCTTCGGAACTTCGACCACAAGCTTAAGGTAAAAAAGAGCAAACCACTCGATCATGACTACAAACCTTTAGTATTAAGCATTACACCTCAAACAAACCCGTTCCGTAACGAATTCTGGTGGCGGGCCCCACGGTAGTGGAACCCGCTAGATTCCCTTTCATGGAGAGTCTCGAACCCCCTCCCTTTCATGGAGAGTCTCGAACCCCCCACAAACCTCACACATAAAATATCATAAACCCCACATTTTTTTGGGTTTGTGGTACTTGGAGGATGAGCTCCATGTCATGCATCGTCGATGCATGACATGATACCTTGACATGACCTTTTTTCCCTTTTCATTATTACTAGCCTAGTGGTTGCGGCGTCAAATGGGTGGTTGGGGTGTTTTGGGGGGATGAGTTATTTTTTTTCGATAACTGAGTTATAAGTGACTTGGGCCCTTCGTGTTTTTGTGGAAAGTATTAAAATTATTATAGTTTATCCTTTCTTGGGCTAGTACAACAACGGTTAAATGTACCGTGAACCATGGACATGTGAATAAAATGTCTGCCTGGCTAGGAAGGAGACACAATACGCCATGCATGTCACCTAAGTGACCAGCCGATCCATACCATATTTTTATAGACAACTCTGTAGAAACTCATTATGATGATGAGCCGTCTGAACCTACATGCAAAGGTCCTAACACAACATGAAGGGGATGCAAACCAGGCCATATTTGCAAATTTGTGGATGGACCTGGATTTGCGGATTCCAAACCTCGCCTCGACCTGGATTCACAAGCCTAGACCCGGATTTTCAAATTCTGTTGGATTTGTGAATTAAGTCACAGTTCCGTGTACTAGCACATGAAATAAAGTCAAACTCCTCATTGAGCTGGACCAACGCTTGACGCCACACCCATGCAAAGTTGGTGTGGCTGCAAGGGCCCATCACTAGCAATGTGCCACAGCATGCTCTTGACAGTTCAAATGCATGGATGCGGTACATGCACTTGAATCATAGATATTCACCCTCGAAGAGAGTCATGGAATTAAAAGACATTTATGGAAATCTTTGAGCTTTGTCTCGGAGCTTGGAGAGAGGGGTTCGCCAACGCAAACTGCCACGGGAGACATTTAGGAGCATCAAGCCCTTTTTTTCCTTGTTGGATTTCCAAAGGTGAGGAGTTGAATTGGACTCCTTGTTGATTGATTTTTGTTACGTTACCCCTCCCTCTCCCCTCCCTCGACCCTTGCATCTCTTGAGCACAGAACTGCCTAAAGATGTGAATCGAGAATTAGTTATTTTGGTGGATTGGAACTCACAAACCTGGATTCGTGAATGCAAATTTTCCACCTGTGATTTGGTGTGTAACCTCACACCAATTTTTTTGGTGGATTGAAATCCACTGTCACCACCTCCAACGCAACTACCAGGGGTTTGTCTGGTGCCTTTGATTATCTCAAACCTCATGATTGTGCCTTTTAAAGCTTCTTTATGACCTGGTTGGTACCCTCTTTTGCATATTTTAAGTGTGTTGCCTAAGCTATTGAATTCCCCACAAATTGTGTACATCATGTGTGGAGGTGTGGTTCATTGAAAGAATTTTATACATTTCTAGATGGGTGTATACCTACGTTGAAAGAAAGCTTCTGAGAAGGTTACGAGGGTTATAAGGTGTTTTTGGATTTAAAGACCATTGTAGGTCTGTTAAGAATTTCTTACACCACCTAGTTTGCATACACGTATGAATAGATTCCTTGAATTTGAGTTCTAGTCCCTTTCGCACGTATAGGGAAACTTTCCTTCCTGTATGTTCTCGATCGGATGAGCCCCCACTCCCTCCTCTCGCGAAGTGTACGAGACGAGTGTATGAGCAGGTGTATGTGGTTTGATTCGGGATATGTACGCTAGTGTACATCTCGTGATTTCCTAGAGAATATCTCACAAGACCACACTAGTGTCTATTTCTTATATGCCTCCACATACAATATCTCATAAAAATCCCTCATACACTTTTCCGTTTTTGGGAGGAGGGGGGGTGGACAGACGCGCCTGTCATCATCGCTTGGTCCATTCATCCCCCTCCTCCCTACCGGAGTGTACAAGGCGAGTAGACGAGGGGGAGTATGTGGTGGAAGCCGCAAAACATACACTAGTGTGCATCTAGTAACTTCCAGGAACATCTTTCACGAGACAACGCTAGCGTCTTTTTTAATATCCACCCACATACACCATCTCATAAACTCACCTCATACAATTTCCCGTTTTTGGGTAGGGAGTGGACGGTTCTGTCGACATTGCTCGGTCCACCTCCTCTCCCCTCCCGAGTGTACGAGGCGGTGTATGTGGTGGATTTCACAAAACATGCACTAGTTACGTACTGGTCTTTCATTTTATGGGGTTTGGGAAATTTAAGTGTGTTATTTACATTCATTCACCACTATAAATATTTTACTGTAGCCCATTACAAACGAAATAGGGTTCATTGTAGCCTTGTCTTTCTTTTCTACCTAACCTTTCTTTTGGCTCAAAGGATGCCCGTTCGAGCTCGCGCTTGCTCAACGCTGTTTTTTGGGTCGGCCAATGGCTCAAGCACCATTGCCAACTGACACGCGAGGTCCGTTGGCATTTAGTTTTTGTGGTGGTGTCCGTTGGCGACCCGAGAGATGTACAAAGTCGAGTTGCTACATCTCCGACCGTACCGCCAGAAGCGAGCTGCCATGGATTCGCCATGGATTCTCTTGCTTGTAAAAGATGCACGCCTTCAATTCGCTGGACAATACTGGTGACCACCTGCTGCCAACATGTCTCGCCTCACCAATTTTTTTCTCGAGTGTCATCTGGGGAGCATCGTCGCAACGTTGAGAAGGCACTCTCTGGACCATGTCCAGTTACTACCCCTAAACGCGGTCTCGGAAGTCCCCGCAAGACGTCTCTGCACCTGCCATCCTCTGTCCCACCTACACCATCCACGGTCCAACTACGTGTACCTTCCTCTGATCTGCCGTCCGATGAGACACCAACTGAAGAGCGGCTGCCCAAAAAGCGTGTCCGCATTGTTCTGTCCGAAGACGAAGAGGACGATGACACTGACATTGCAAAAACCGGAGGCGAGTGCATCGACACTACTGACGATGCCGATGAAGTTGATGCTACTGACGTTGCCGATGAAGCTGACGCTACCGACGTTGAAGAGGATCCACGTGCCAAAGAACATGAGGCTATGCAAGTTCTAATGAACGATGTCCTATCAGCGAAGGACATGGCGGTGCAACAAGCTGCTGAGCAAGCAGTTTTTGATACCCTCATGGAAAAACTTGCGACTAACTCTTCAGAAAAAGCAATCGTTGAGTGCACAGACACCATCATGAATGTGCTGGCAATTCCTCCGAATCCAGCGATGGATGGTGCAAGCAGAAAATAGGGTCCGTAGATGGATTGGTTTGGTCTTTGGCAGGTACCCATCATCCATGCGGCGGTGTTAAAGCATGAGGACAGCGTCAACAAGGCAGTGGCATGGCTCCGCATGAACTATCACACCCCATCCGGACCATCCATCTATGAGTGGATTTCTACTCCATGGTGAAAGGATGGTATATGCCAAGCGGCACCAGACTCCGGCCTGCCTATGCCCGACCACCCCTGACGACATCGCCTGTGCAGGGGTCACGTGGACGGAAGGACTACTTCCATGACCACCCGACGCTGAAGCATGAGATTGTTCGCGCCTTGGAGCTGATGCGCGAGCGCGGTACCCTCCTCTGCTCCACCATCATCCGAGAGAAGATCCTTGCCATCGTTAAAGAGCGTGGCATCCCCGTCCTGCGAGTGAAGAGCGAGGCTGGCATGTTCAACCGGTCATGGTGCAGGAAAATTATGGCGTAGGAGCTGAATTGGACATGGCGGTACAGAACGTCAGTGTCGCAAAGGATGCATAAAGACTTGCAGGCCTGTGCACTCTCCATGCTCCATCGAGCCGCCTTCCAGATCAGCATCCACAATATCAAACCACCGTTTGTGGTCAACGCAGACCACATGAGGGTCCACCTCGTGCCCAGCCCACGCTTCACGTACGTGTCAAAAGGCGCAACGGAAATGGAGGTTTGTGGCCAGGAGGATAAACGCCAGGTCACCGTCCTCCTCGCCTCGAGCATGGAGGGTGCCATGCTGCTGTGTCAAGTCATCTAGACCAGCAAAACAACAGCATGCCACCCCCAAGGCGAAAACATCGACAAGGCCCTCTGTAAAAGCGCATGCAAATTTCATGCATACGGTCAACCACTGGGCATCGGTTGAAATGTCCAAGCAGTGGTTCGCGATGGTCCTCGAGCCGTACTTTATTTACACATGCGAGAAGTACTACGAGGACCATACGACCGCCAAGCTGCTGCTCGTCTTGAATGCATGGCGGCCGGAGGCAAGTGAAGATTTCAAAGCATAGGCGTGAGAGCGTTTTCCATGGGTCATACTATACTACATCCCTGCCATATGTACGAGTAAGCTGTAGCCCGTGGACGTGGGGCTGCAGAAGCCGTTCAAGTCCGAGATTTCCAAGGGCTACTCCTCGTGGGATGGTAAGAAGCTGTACGCCAGTCCGCAGGTGGACCTCGGTATGAGACACGTGAAGGATGCATCCATGGACTGGATGATGCGAGCATGGGCTCACATCCATAGAAACCCAAGAATTGTGCGTGCCGCATGGTGTGAAGCCGGTTGGGACCGATGCTACAACGTAGATTTCCAACGTGCAGCTACTGTCGACTACCTCATCTTGATGGCTGAGTTTGACATGCAAGGCTATGAGCCAGAAGGTGTGGTCGGGTAGCTTCCTGTGAAAGATCTCATGCAACTGATGTCATGTCTTGCGTCATGTCATGCTCAAGCTTGCAGTTGTGTGCTTTCCCACCGATACCCCCCCCCCCCTCTTCCTCGTCTTTACCTCTTGTGCCCTGTTCCGAGCATCGGTGGAAAGTTTAAATTCACAAAACATTTTCAGAATAGCGTGAAAATTGATAATATACCAAATGACACATGGAAACATGTCCTCTCTTGTAAAAGTGATTGACCAATCTGACCAATTATTTTTGCGTATTAAAAATACCCCATTGGAAAAATGTCTCGTTGTAAAATTCAAGAATTTGTACGAGAAAAATAAAACAATATTGAAATTAAAGATCACTACAATATACATCTTATAACTTCCTCAAAATCTCTTACGAGTTATCACTAGTGTCTTTCTTATTCCCTCTCCAACATGCACCTTGTCATACACTCACCTCATACACTTTCATAGCTTTTTGAGGATTGGAGAGACATGTCCCACGACTTCGCTCGTTCCATCTCCCCCTCCTCTCCCCCAAGTGTACGAGGTGAGTATATGAGGGAGTCTATGTGGTGGAATTCACGAAACGTACACTACCATACATCTCGCGAATTTCCTGGATTTTTTATGTGGGGATTAGAGGTAGGCTTTGTAACTGTTTGAGTATCTGGTTTGTGGGTGGTTTGAGTGGAGGGTCCAAGAGTTCCCCATACGATAGAAGGGAATATGCTGGGCGCGCTACGGTGGGGCCTAGCATGAGCCTGGACAAGCAAAAAAATCCCACAACCTCGAGTGTAACTAGGGGATGGATTTGTTTGAGCATTGACCGTTGGGGTTCAATATGTAACGGGGATGGAATGAAAATCAACGGGGCCAGAGACACCCCGCACAATCTGCGGGCACCTGCTGGGCCCCACAAATGGCAGGGCTCGGCAGATGCAAGGGTCATCGTTAGATGAAGACCCTTGCGGTCAAGAGGACCCTATTCATGGGAAACAAAGACAATTGGATAGGAATAGGTAAGCTACATTGTTACAAAAATGTTAAGTCAGGTACAAATAGGCCACCTGTTATTCCACCGTGTGTTTCAATTGCATTCAACAAAACATCTGAAACATAGTTGGTGCCTGGAAATCAAGTTTCAATCATGAAACTTCTATGAATGTTCCTAGGATGTCTACACGACATGCACACAGAAAAAAACTAGTGTATGATCTATAGGTGATTGACCATGAATGTGGCAGTGATAAGGGGTAGCCCGTGTCTGCCTTAATAATCACCCTTACCAATGACGTACGTGGGCATGGGTGACTACCAGCGGTTACCGTGATCCCATGAACAAGCTCATGAAAAAATGACCAACAACACTCGCCTATGACTTTGTGGAAGCCTCACCCATACACACATGTGGAGACGAGAGTGGATGATGGGACATACACATACAATTAGCAAAAACAATAGGAACTTTCCATTTAACACACTCAGACCCATACCAGCCACAGACTCCTTGAATGACTCACGTCCTAATGTAGTAGTTAGTTAGTCTACTAACTACTATTTCATGTCAACCAACTCAATGTCCACCTGTCACTTCTCCCACATGCAATGCACAAAATGTTACTTAGAAGCATTAATTTTCCGTGTAGCCCATCTTACGTGGGCATGAGTGTCAAAATGCAACACGATTTGGCCAGAAGGCTCATCAAACTCATAAAATAAATAGGAAAGCCAGATGCCGTAACAGTCGCCATCCCCTAAAGCCAAATATTCCAGAGCCACTATGTCGCCAGCTGCCAGAGGCAAACACTTTTCAGCCAGCCCTTTTTTCCTCAAGATGAAGAAATTTGGGGGCTATGCATGAGGAGTTGGCTGACATCGAGGAGCATGGGATTTGTGAGAAGGTTAAGCTCACTCTTGGTCACAAGGTTATAGCCGCTAATCAGGTGTTTCAATGGAAGGAGAGGCTTCATGGTTGAGAGGAGTGGTACAAGACTCGTCTCACTGCCAAGAGATTTTCTCAGATGATTGACATGGACTTTGATGTCACCTTTTGCATGGTTGAGAAGTAAACCACTGTAATAACTTAGTCAAAGTCATTGACGAGGTGGATGTCAACAACTTTATCACTAGGAGGAGATCCATCAACCACAGCGTCCAAAATCTGATGATGGTATAGACCGGGCTTGACACCTCTGGAAGGCCTTGTACGCGTAGTCTCCCCACTAGTAGAACCTTGAGATCTCCTCCACCCAAAAGCGAGGAGAAAATCATTGTAGCCTATCTTACCTAGCTTTGTTTGTGAGCTATCCCTCTACAACCCTTTTTGGTGTCCTAGTCTATGTAGACATCGTCTTGATCGTATCCCCAGACCCTCAAGTTGTGAAAACAGTGAAGTATATCCTTTAAAACATGTACAAAATAAATGATCTTGGACCAGCCCTTGTCTTTTCAAGTATGGAGATTGAGCATGTCCGATAACGTCGTGTTCTACAATTGCATGTGGCTGGTTACATCCGTGCGCTGGATGAGCATATGCCTGTTGGCCATGGTCCCTTCTACATCCACACCTATTAGGCCAGCTGGATAGAGGGTTCTCACGTCAACAGTCTGAGGTCATCTTGGGGAGCATTTTCATGTCAAGAAGTACCTTTTTCCATTGGTTCACTCATACTCCTTGGGACCACGATGCACAAAAATGATGCCATTGTTGTGCATTTTTACATAATCCGTGTCGGCAGCATCTAGAGGCTTCACTACGCATTATTCAACGTCATGCCCATCCCGTGCTTGGGTCCGTGATTTTGAGCGCAACCCTTTCTAGTCATTGACGAGTACACTGACAGTGATTGGACTCAGGATCATGTGGCATCTTTTTTGTCGGAGGCTCTCGTGCCTTATGGAAAAGTAGGAATCAAGACTTTTCTGTAGGTTGCTTGACCGAGGTTGAGTATGTCGCCTTGGGTGGTGAGTTTTGTAAGAGCATTTGGTTGTGTCATCTTATTCAACATGTTTTCCAGTCCATCTGATGCATCACAATCTGCGATGATAATGAGAGCACGCACGACATCGCCGGGCATGATGGCATGTGTAACACACGCACACAATGAACATCTGCACTAAACATCATTTTATACGCAACGGTATTGCGATTTGTGATGTTTGTGTAGGTGGTTTAGACATGCAAAAATAGTGGACGGAATTTCTCGCATAATTGTTCTATAGTGGCAAGCTCAAGTTTGCTGTGAATTATGTTGGGCACTTATCTTAGAGTTAAACTCTTGGATGATTTGTGCATCACTTGTCTTTTGTCCGAGTATTCCTTGCATGGATCTGTTTTCTACTCTCTTTAGTTCACAGTCGCCCCTATTTTCCTCCGACCCTTGCTAGCTTGTGGTGTCTGGCAACTGTGGGTCATAAGGGATTTGTGCCTATCCAAGTTCATCCCATCAACATCAATTTGGGGGGGGTTCTCCATTCCCTCATTTTCTTCCATTTGAAATAAACATCGACAGCCTAGGAAATTGCAGGTAGCAGGCACTCTTGACGTGTAGAGGCATGAAGTAAACCCCCATGGGATGCGCCATGGCAACAATGAGAGACAAACATGCTTGCTTGAGACGTTTATTTGAAAAGAGCACAAGTGTGGAGTTTAAAGAGTAAAAGTCACTGGGCCTGGTGCTGAATGTGCAAGAAGCATGTCGACACCAAAACCGCCATTCGGGGGTTTACCCCAACCTCTCCGCACAAACTGAGGGAGACTTTTCACCATGACAGAGGACTAACCTGTTCGGGTGGCCGCCTACGGATCATCACCCGGCTAAATACAAAATTCTCTTCTCCACAGCTGTGACATACATGGAGATGGCCCAAGTAAGAGCATGTGAGGCAGGACAAGGGGTTAGGGTATGATGCGTTACAACTCAACCACCAACATTCACACTCCCCCATGACCCGTAATCATAGCCTACACATGCCAAGATAAATCAGCAGCAGTTGAGATACGAACTGGGAGACAATTATCAACCTGGGTCATGGGGACAAATGAGACCAACAGTGTGAATGCCAAACAGATGCAGACATTTTTGCTGAGTGCCTTGGTGAGGAAGTCAACTCGTTGTGAGCGTGAATCTACCCATTTGACCCACAACAGGCCAGTGGCAATGCATTCACAAACAAAGTGATGCTCAACATTAATGTGCTTAGTGTGAGAGTGATGCATGCTACTAATTTTGGCGATAGTCTTTGTGCTCTTGCTTTCATAGCGCAGTGTGATGCAGTGAATGGGAAGGCACAACTATTGCAGCAAGTGACAAAGCCAAAAAACTGCACATGTATGCGTACAGAGAGCCACATACTCAGTCTCACTTGAGCTTCTTGCCACACATCCTTGGTTGCAACTTTTCTAGGAGACGACAGTGCTGCCCACCCAAAAAATGTGACGTGTGCGATTGTTTGCATCAGAATCATGAGTCCAATCGCTATTTGTGAAACCATCCAACACAAGGGAGGGTTGTGCTCTAAAGTAAAGATCCACAAGTGGAGAAGAAATGACGTATCCTACCACACAAAGCGCCTTCTTGAGGTGTCTCTCTTTTTCAGATAATGAGAAAACTATGGCAGAATGTTCACATCAAATGCCACATCATCGCGAGTGGTGGTGGCGAGGTACATGAGGGAGCCAATGACACGTAGGTAGTCCGTGACGTTCATTGCCTTCTCCAACTTTGAGTTTTGTAATGAATTCAACAGGGTCTGTTTGGTTGGCATCATTGGCATGGAAGCCGAGGGAACAGTAGACAAGAGTGCAGAAAAGCGCTCTCCCAGGCTAGAGACATATGCAGGCTGGTGCACATGTAGTGCCCGTTTCACACAATCCCGCTCAGGTTCCATACCCGGGAAGACTCAGACTAGACCAAAATCCTTCATTTTGTATGCTGAATGGAGGAGAATTTGGTCTCCTTGAATAGCAGCTTGACTGGGGGATGCAATGAGTAGATCATCCACGTAGACAAGAATGACAACAAGTAGGGATGAAGGTGCACTAAGAAACAAAGCAGGATCCACAGTGCTTTTACAAAAGCCACATTTCTCATGCGTGGATGTGATCCATGATTCTAATAGTGGGGTGACTTCTTGAGACCATACAAGGCCTTACACAATCCCCACGCTTTGTTCGTGACATATGAGAGTCCATGAGGTTGGATCATATAGATCTCTTCATCTAGTCGACCATGAAGGAAGGCATTGTTCACGTCCATCTGCTCGAGCTTCAGTTTTTCTGAGGAACGAGGCTGACAAGGGCTCATGTAGTACCCTACTGATAATTGCTTTCGATTATAAATGTTTCTTATGAGTTTTTTCTTGAACGATTTTTTTTTAAGAATTGGATAAGTACCACCTAAACAATTACTTCATCGGGAACCAGACATATATTCGTTCATGGACCGGGTTCGAAGAGATAAATTATGGTCAGATACAAAAAAAAATTGCAGTGTCCGCGGTTCACGCTCGGAGTACCGGGTTTTTGCCTGAGCTAAGCGTTGTCTGACATGTCTGACGTGGACTTCTAGCACGTCAGACATGTAAGACAAAGCGCAATACCTGTTTTGTGCAGATGGATGTTGTCAGACCCTCGCTCGCTCGCTCAGTCGCTCCCTTGCTCACTCGTCAGCGCGTGGAGTTGAGCCGATTCGTCGAAATCAAAGATTGGACATTTTTGTTGAACGAAATTGAAGGTGCTACCTAAATAGCTCCAATTGCAAAAACTGTGCTTGAAAGCAAGGAATACGTAAATTGTAAATTTGAAAAAGAAAACGAAATCAAAGATCAGTACGGTAGTGTAGTTTCCTAAAGAGAAAAAGGTCTCATCAAAGTCAATGCCAGGGATTTGAGAGAAAACTTAAGCTGTGAGACGTGCTTTGGAGCGTTCTACTGTGTTATCTAGCTTCATTTTGTTACGATAGACTTACTTGGCTGAGACGGCTAGTCTGCCACAAGGGCGATCCACATGGTCATGCACATCATGCTCAGCTAATGCATTGAGTTCATCATGCATGGTTGCTTGCCATAAAGAGGATTCAGGAGCTTTGGGAGCCTCATGAACTATCATAGGCTCCGACGGGAGTGGAGAGAGTCTAGATTTGGAAAACAACCAAGAAACTTACCCAGATAGAGGAGAGAGATACATTGAGAGCATGATCATGTTCAACAAGAGAGTACCCAACAACAGAGGTAGGATTCACCACTGACACTGAGGCCGAATGCTTGGCGGACGTGGTGAGCCCTAGGGCTGAAAGCCCATGTTCTCTTGGATGTATGTACCTACCTTGAGCTATAGGACCAAATGTGGTAGCACCTTGAGATGTGGTCTCGTGGCCGTGTTTGATAGGGTACAAAGACCACCGTCATGGACATATGGAGAGAAAGGGAGAGAGGTTGAGGTTGGAGGCGAAATTGGAGAGGTATGATGAGTAGATGACATGGAGACAGGGAGAAGTGTGTGGAAGAGTCCACATGGGCTGCTTGGAAACTATATGGCAATAGTGAGCTTGCAGAGGATGCCACAAATAGAGGAGGAGAGGTCACTGAGAGGGGAGGAGTGGTCAGAGGACGAGAGGCCAAAGGGAAGAGGCAAGAGGTGACGAGGATACAGGATAAGTGGTACCTGACGTGATTGACTCAGGGACATGATCTGAAGGTACGGGTGTGCACTAATTATTGGAATCACAATTTCTTAAGTGTAGTTCTCTGATTTTTCCTGGTTTTTCCAATCCAAATATTTCATCCAAGATTTGGACTGGAATCAGGGGTACTTTCGGAATCGTTTCCATAGCTTGAGTAGGTGGGTACAGTTTGTTAATCCGTAAAATGTTGAGGTCAGGCTCGATCATGAAAGCAAATTCTTATGATATCTTGCAGTCTCGAATGCAAAAGTTCGATTTGACGGCTGCATCCAATTGATATGCTGACCAAGACATAATTTCCTGGTCGGCATCCTATCCGCACGTGAACCTAATTTGCCCGCCGCCTGTCATTGACAGGTCATCGATGAGTCACATTTGTCACCTGATTAGTGGAAAGGCATCCGGCTTCGTCCATGAGTGTCGCAAAATTTTCCGTCGTGCATAGACCATTGCATGAACAGGCCATCAAGAACATTTAGAGTGTGAACTTCAAATACCAATGATAGAAAAATGCAATCCCGAACAGCTTCAAACATTGAGTTTGACAGCTGGCAGTTTCGGATTGTTTGATAACCAGCAGTAGTTTTGAAAGGTGAATTTGATGGCGACTTCCATCCCTTGGCCACTACGATGGTACCCCGTGACACATTATTTGGCAAGGAACCGCGATTCCAGTTCTGAAATGATAGGATCGGCCCGCGATTCTGATTCTAGCCTAAGAATCGTGATTCAGCATTAGTGTGCACCCTTATTTGAGGGTATAGTTGGGCCAAAAGACACCGAGCCTCAATTTGGGGGTAAAGTTAAAACAACCTACACAAAGACAGATGTAGAAACCACGAGACCTCCCATAAACCGAGAGAACAGGACAAGAGTACCAGAAGAGGAAATGTAGGATATGTCTCTTCCAAACACATCCTCAAAGAAGAGGGCATCATGGGACTCAACGACATGGCGGCGGGATGTATCCCACAACTGCCAGCTTTGGAGTATGAGGAAATACCAAGGAAGATAGAAAGACGGCCGGGGAAAGCGAGTTTTTCCTCGTGTCAGTCATCAGGCAACCACACAACCACGACAAAGCCCTATACGCAAGCAACGTGTAAGTCAGCACAACGGCCGGTGCAACATTCAAAAGGTGTGAGATGACAAGGAAGAGGACCGTGGGGAACACGGTTCTACACCCACATCATGTAGGACATGACATCAAAGGCAAAGAGAGAGGGCTGACCAGACGACGTGAGGAGGGAACGATCACTGTCTGCGAGAGTGCGGTTCTAGCGCTAAGAGACACCATTTTATCAAGGAAGCGAGAGGTGGGACCAAGAAATTTCCTGCCTTGGTCACATCAAAAGACACGGAGTTGACGGCTGCAGGCACGTCCAGCCTGAAGGAGTCAGAATTCAATGACATCAATGATATCACTCTTGTGACGAAGAGCGAAGACCCAATGGTAGCAAGAGAGATTATCCGTGAGGCAGAGTACATATCGACCAGGACCTCCGAGAAATACATGAGGTAGAGGACCCATGATGTCATCATGCACAAGATCGAGCGAATGAGAAGTCAATAAATGAAAGGTGCTAGAGGACGAGCGGTGCATCTTGCCTTGCGCACAGTCTAGTCAATCCGCAAAACAGGGTGTTGGAAATTTGGCAGTGTCTAGGACAGTGGCTGGTAGTTCGTGCACTAGGCGTGCAATACCAGCAATGTGAATGTGACACATGCGTTTGGATAGGAGGTGAGTGTGTTTAGGGGATTAAGAGGGTACAACATGGACCAGAACAGAAGCAGCGGAAGCGGACAGGAGAGATAGGGGAACACAAAAGAGATGGTCACGTGACTACTCAACACGAGGGACATCACGCCAGTAGCGGGGGGACAATCTCTGCATCTAGAGGGGCTCGTTGGAAACGTCGTCCCCGGGCCACACCCACAAATCATCACGGGCGGAAACCTCTGTGGCCTGTGGGTCAACTCTGTCCTTGTCAAGGTGGGGGGCAAAGTTGATGCTGATGTCTGTTTCCACCATCAGGTCCGCGAGGTCCACCTTTGCCTGAGATGACAGAGGTGTTCGTCATATGCTACTGATTGTAGGTTAGATGGGCATCATACGAGCACGTGGTGCTGCTGCAATGACCTTGAGGAACGTCACAGGAGCACCTGTTGCGGTGTACAAAATGGAGTTGGGTGTGAGGGTCACTGGAAGGGAGTGAAGTGGTCTCACAGGCCCGATAGAGGGGTTGAGAGATAGGATGAGGAGTGTGAAGATAGAGACTCCAGAGCTCTAGGTGGCATTTTAGCTGGTACCACGGTACACACACACACACACACACACACACACACACACACACACACACACACACACACACACACACACACACACACTTGCCCAGACTGGCAAAGATGTCGAGCAGTGCCTGGAGGCGTCGGAGCAAGAGTGCAAGACGACGGAGCTGTCGCAAACAAGCCGAGGCGTCCGCGCGTGAGATGGTGGACGTGCCTTAAATGTCCCAGGGTCCAATGCGGGGAGGGTAGACACTCCCCATAGCTCTGATCCCAGAAGTTGATAACAACAGCCTAGGAAATCACAAGTAGCAGGCACTCTTGACATGCAGACACGCACTGAACCCCCACGGGATGCGACATGGCAACACTGAGAGACAAACATGCTTACATGAGAGCCTAGTGCCGAGTGTGCGAGAAGCACGTTTACACCAAAGCCGCAAACCTGGGGTTGAGCCCAACCTCTCCGCATAACCACGACACAGGACTAACCTGGTCGGGTGGCCCTCTAAGGATCAGCACCCGGCTAACTACACAATTTTGTTTCTCCACGATGGTAACACGCATGGAGATGGCCCCGACATCCTAACGTGTCCAGGGACCAGAGCTCCCACAAGCAAGAGCAAATCAAGGAGGAGCATCATCATGTGGGTGCGAGCGACCACGTAGTGAACTACTGTTGGTGATGGAGTGGAGGACGTCCACCATGTGGATCTCCATCTCGTAGCATAAGTGTTGGTGTATGGCCTTTGAGCTATCATGTAGCCTTGTTTAGGGAGAGCCTCCTAGATTGAGCTGATGGTTCTCCAGTGGCTATATAACTCCTTCTGTGACATGTATGGTGCATTCTAGTAGCTCAGGTTACCCACACGTGTTTAGTAGAGTTTTCTCGGTGGTCGAGACCCGGGCATTTGGTGGTTTGTGCCAATACACCAGGAGACCCCATGTAAGTTTACCGCATAGTCTCTGACAGGTGATGCACTCTTTCATGGTCGAAATCCGGGTACCCGGTGGTCTGTACCGGTACCTCGGGAGACCCAGCACTAATTAGTCTAGTCTTGTTGGACCCTTGCCAGACGTGTGTAGTTTGCATGTGGCTGAGACCCGGACGCCAGGTTACATGTTCCGGCGTCTCAGGAGGCCTAAACTTGTCTCTTCTAGATAGCTGGTGATGCTAGTGTATCACCGTAGAGTTTGGATACGTTTGGGGTATATTGCATATTTTCCTGTCGGTCGAGACCCGGGCACCCGGTTGACTGTTCCGGTGCCTCGGGAGACCTCCATTGTTGTTTTCATGATTTATGACATGCATATTCCCCGTTCGTGCCTTTTGGTGCGACGGGGATGATGGGGCTTGGTGGGCAGGCCGCCAGTCCCCAGTACATAAGCCCTTAGCAGGGCTCATTGTATCTTCTCCTTGATTCTTTATTCAGTCGTTCCAGACTTAGCCAAATTTTGTGTTTCTCCCACTCACCACCAGAGCTCATGTCTCATCCAGCATGGGCCTGCATGCCCTATACTCATTTTAGCGAGAAACTTGTCTCCTGTACATGGTGTTATGGTAAAAGCATGTGAAGCAGGACAAGGGGCATTACGGGTCTGATGCCTTTAAATCCAACCACCAACAGAAACACCATTGACCACAAGGGAAAATCGGCTTTCTCATATCCTAGAATGCGTATTTCCTTTTGAAAGGGGATGTCTTGTACACTTCAAGTTGAACTCCTACATTAGACCAATGTAGCCATCCATGGAGTCTTTGTGTGCTTTCGAAATGCATCAAGTTTCTAACTCTTACCACCTCGGTGCTGCATGGATTAGCATGGCCCTTTCTCCCAATTCTTACTCTTATGGAAAAGAGGGTGAACAAACGTGTTCGTTGTGAAAAATGCTTAGAAGATAAACCCGAACTTGAACGAACATGACAAAAATTCAGAATAGCATTCCAACTATGGACAAGGCAGGCATGTGGCAGACTGAAAGAGGGGCACGAGGATAAGAGCGTAGAGATGCGATGTGATAATTGAATATGCAAGGGAGAGGAGATGGCTTGGACTTGAAGAAAGCACAACTCAAAGAAAACTGTGTCCGTTTTCGAAACAAATGACGTTGAACACCTTGCTGCACCGAGTCCAGCGCCAAAAATGCTGCTCAGCGACTCTGCGCCTTCCTGCTGCCGTTGCAGATGTCAGGAGAAGCAGCAGCAGCAGCAGCAGCAGCAGCACAGCCAGCAACCACAGGCGCAGCAAGCAGCCATCGCGCCACGAGCTGATACATCACAGATGCTGTCAAGTGTGGTCTGCCCCTGGAAAGCCGTCCTGGCACACAGCCATACCTGTTGTCACTGAAAACCCGGTCGTGTCGTCCACCATCCCTTTCTTGCATTCAACAGGTTAATGCACCTCTTCAAAGGAACACCGTCACCAACACCGTTACAGTCACGTGGTGGCAGCTGCAGCCTCAGCAGCGACGCCGACAAACGCTTGGCAAGTGCACTGACCCGCTGCATGCCTCTCTGTCAATGGAAACGGGACTGCCCTCATCCGCCCTACTCAAGCGCCGCGGCAGCTGCAGCAGCCACGGCAGCGATGCCGTCAAAGGCAGAGCGCTCCTTCACGAGGCGTTTGCCAAAGTTGAGCGCCCGTCGTTCGCACTTTGCACGCTCGTCGGCGTCCTCGATGGACTCCATGTCCTCGACGTGAGCGATGCCGACGATTCGCCTGCGCAACACCAGCCGACGAACCCAGCCAACGAAACGAATGGAAGACCAGCTTTCGAACGAATGTTCATCACACAGTGCACCTCAGCCAGGGCACGAACGACCCGACGCATGCATGGCCATGGAACAGGCGTGACACACATCCTTATGGTGCGTGATGCTAACCACGTGGCCATGTGCTTCAGCAGTACATGGTCATGTCCTGCGACTGCAGTACGCTGAATTCTATGCACCATCACTTCGAAGAAGCCCTATCCCTGGACATCTGCCACATGCCATGCATGTGGTAGTGCCAATTCGACCAAGGCACTACCAGGGGACAGCATCGAGGCGTCAACCTCCCTCTTCAACCCACCGGACCACCGTCCCTAGCAAGGCCCAGAGAGTCGGAGAGCAGGGTCCTCATAAACCTTCAAGTATGTTTTATACTTGGACGTTTCGCAGACTTTCTAAGAAATTCGTTTTAATCACGATTTGCTAAACATCCAAGAACAACTCTTCACTCTCATTGTGCAAAACGTCCGAGTACAGAAGAAGAAGACGAAGAAGAAGAAGGAGAAGAAAAAGGACTCACCGGATCATTTTGGCCCCGGCAAATCCGAGAGAGTCGGACAGCAGAGTCCTCATGTACGCCTTCTGCGCGGCGATGCGTTCGAGGGGCGCTGCGAAAACGGCGCCCGGGTACAAGTCGCCGAGCCTGTCTTCCTTGGCGGCGGCGTTCCACAGATCGACGAATTTGTCTTCGAATAGCGTCCATGTCGCCACAACGGCCGACAGCAGCCACCGTTTGAAGTCCTGAAACAAAACAGCACACACGCAGACAAACAATCAAACCACAGCGCGCGCGCGCGCAC
>SZWC01003132.1:96020-129707 GCA_023375785.1 Penium margaritaceum | reverse complement strand
CCACCCCCACCCGCAACGCTCACCTACCCACACACATTGAAAATGAGATGGTGCCTAACCTGGACAATTGTTGCCTCAACCAAATCCGCAGGACTCATGAGATCACGAGCAACCGGATTCGGTGGACCGTCTCGAGCGACGAGCCCGAGAGGGTGTGGGTGGGTGTGCAACGAAACCCTAAACCAGCCCCACACACACACACACACTGTCAATGTTGAGGCGAGGCAGGGTTCAGCCCCCCAGGCGTGTGACACCTGGGGTGGAGTGAGTGTCTGAGTCAAGGACCAAAGAATGGTCCACTCATTGTTAGAGTCGGTCCAACCACGCAATCAACCGACCAATGAGGGCTCCAGGGGGTGCGAACACGACGTCGCACCGCCAGAGTGACCCAGAGGGGGAGGGCTGAGAGAGCGCTCCAGACCAAACAACTGACCGAACATTCCACCACCACACCACTACCAGACCACAAGGGCACAGCTGCACATCAGGGCACTGCCTTGCCGCAACGCAACCAACCCACGCCGCGCCATGACTGCTGTCGCCACTGCAGCCACCAGAACACTGCCAACTGCAATGGGCGCTGCCACTGCCATTGTCACTGCTGCTGCAGCTGCTCCCACCGATCCATGCCACCGCCACCGCCACCGCCACCGCCACCGCCATGCCGTTGCGGCCATTGCCGCCACCCACACCGCCACAGCCACCGCAAGCACCACTGTCACCACAAGCACCACCGCCACCGCAACCCCTGCCCCCGCCGCCACCGCCATGCCCACTGACAAAGCAAGTGCCACCGATACCCACACCGACACTCCAACTGTCACCATAACCGCCACCACCTCCGCCACCACCACCGCCACCGCCACCACCACCGCCACCGCCAACGCCACCACCACCACCACCACCACCACCGCCATCGCACCGTCGTAGGCCACTGCCGCCGCTGTCACCGCCACTGCCATTCCCACTGTCACCGCAGACGCCTTCGACAACACCACCAACGCTGTTACTGTCGCAGCCACCAGCACTGCCACTGTCACCGCCACAGACACTCCCACTGACATACGACAGCCACTGAAACTGCCACTGCCGCGGTCTCTACCACTGCCACTGCCACTGCCACTGCCACTGCCACTGCCACTGCCACTGCCACTGCCACTGCCACTGCCACTGCCGCCACAACTGCCGCCACCACTGCCACCAACAATGCCATCACCAGCAGAGGTACACCGCAGCGGTGTCACCACCAACGGCACGGCACACATTGGCGCACACGCAAGCATTCACTCGCACACAGTCACGCCCGGCCACACGCACACCTGATCCAGCAGCCCCAGCTTCCCGCGCGAATACTTGATGGCCTGCAGGGTGGGCCCCGCAGACCTC
The DNA here is from genome assembly GCA_023375785.1 of Penium margaritaceum. Taxonomy (NCBI): domain Eukaryota; kingdom Viridiplantae; phylum Streptophyta; class Zygnematophyceae; order Desmidiales; family Peniaceae; genus Penium; species Penium margaritaceum. Next base: position 128,321 of record SZWC01003132.1, on the reverse strand, counting down.
TGCTCCGCGTGGCCGTTCTCCATCTCCTTCCTTCCTTCTTCCCTTTTCCCTTTTCCCTCGTCCTCCTCTGTTGTCAACTGGTGCTTGCCCTTTTTCGTCGCCTCTGTCGCCTCAACGCCGCCGAAGCCGGTCCGCGTGCGGAACGAGCAAACAGAGCGAGCTGCTGACGGCAGTCGATGTTGTGCCGGCGAGGATCGTCCGTGTTCGGACGGAGGTACGGAACGAATCCCGGTGATCTCTGCAGGCGCGTCCTTACAGGCTTGAGGGAAGAGAGGACGAGAAGGGACGGGATAGAGAGGGGGGAGAGAGCAAAGCGCGGCTTGGTCGAAAGACGCTCAACGTTCGGGCCGTCCCCTCTGCCAAGGCAGATTCCTCCGGCTCCACTGTGTGGGTGGAAGGGGAAGAATAGCTGAAGCAGTCGCCGAGGAGGAAGGAGCGCCGCGCGAGGGCGAGCTCGATCTGCGACGGCGAGAGAGGTTGGGCGAAGACGGCCTGACGATGAGCTCTACGACCAAGGAACGAAGAATGGACACGGATTCCTTCCCTGATATACGATCGACGAATTCAGAGTCCAACGCTCTCTGGCGCTCTGAATCCGCCCACTGATCGTTTGCTGTGCTTGCCAGCAAGCAAGCGAAGCGAGGGACAGTAGTGCTTGGTCAAAGCTACTGCTGCGGAATTCCGTCTCCTCCCTGCTTGCTGCTGTCCCCAGCCGAGCCGGCAGCAGAGGGAAAAGACTTGATGCCACCGTCCATCTCTCGGTGCTTGGTACGCACAGAGAGAACCACTTCCTACTTCCGGCCAGAGCGGGTGGCAATCATGCGACCCGCAGACAAGTTGCCAGAAGCAGCGGAGGGAGAATCGAGTGTGTCGAAAAAGTGGAACCTCGTTCCATTTTCAGGTGATGTTCTGATGCGGCGGAAAACGAGCTCGCCTAGCCAGCACAAGGTTCGAATACGCCTGGAGCAGCTTCCGGTCCCTGGCGCAGATGGCAGCGACTCGGGGGTAGTTTGGATTTCACCACATGGGCCTCAGGCCACACAAACTGTGAAGTCCACGCAGGGATCGACGGGAGGGCTGGACCAGTCGAACCGCGTTTCTTGACACCAAGTTCCACAGGCCGTCGATTCCGGCTGTATGGACCACACAGCCGGCTCTGTGGTGAAATTCAAACTACCCTCAATTGTGGCCGACAGATAGCCTGCGTTCGAGACGGCCAGCGGTTTCACCGTCGTTGCAACGAGTCTCGGCTCCTTTGCTGACCACACTAACCGCATTCTCCGGTCTTGCCTCAAGCGAAGCCAGGCATGGACAGCGCGCACATTTCTCCTGAAGCTGTTTGAATAAGCTTTGTCATCTTTGGGTAACCAAATCTCATCGCTATTAGAATGCAGAAACTTGCGATCAAGCTGTGTTCTTGGAATGCCAATTCTGCCAGAGGCTTCCCTGGACTGCAGACGGTGTTTGCGCATGGCAGCCATGGCACCATGTGCGGTGGGCAAGTCACCCCCCGTGCAACCTTGGCATCGAGTCAGCAAAAGTAATAAGAATTCAAAACAGCTCATTTCACAGCAGATATTGGATAGCTCCTACCCTTTTCCCGCAACGCAGTATGGTCCATTTCACTATCGAACCGTGCGCCCTAAAACTTCCTAAGCCCGAAACGGGTTTTTGGCTGGTGCCCGCAATTCTAACAATGCTGGACACCGTGCGCATCGCCAGCATAGCTCATTCCAGTACGGTGAACCTGATCCTGTTTTGATGTTCCGGCAGCAATGTTCCATTCTGTTCCACTTTGTCCCATTCTGTTGCGGAACCAGTCGATAATTCATTTGTTCTCTTGTGACAATAAACTGCGCTAGGGGAAATAGTGAAGCAACGAACAGGCTGCAAGGGGTGAACCTTCGCTGTGAAACGCCTGAAACGTGCAACGAGCTCGTCGGAGCTCGTCGCTCGACGGGTAGCACATTTCCTTGTCAGCAACGAAGATATCAGAGCTGAATCGTGCTTGTCCGTTCAGTGCAAAACTACTCCAATTCCATCTATGTGGATGAGGATTCCTTCGAATCTGGTTTTGATTATATTTTTATATGAACGTCCTAACCCCAATCATTCCAATTAGTTCTTTGATTTTCCACATGAAAGACGCTACCAAGATGTTGGAATCGCTGCCACGTGAACAGAAATAGGCTAGCAAAAATAAGTTAAACGGCAAGAAGGTTTTGCTTCCACAAGTGATTTTTCAGATGGGTTTTGGCGCACTCGCAAACATCATCAAGGGCTCGCCAGGCTCCTCTTTGCGTCGCGTCCAGCCAGCCGAGGGTAGAATCAAAATCAAAATAAAAGTGCCGGTTCACCCCCCAAGGCCAACAAGAGAGGCGCACATTGGGCTTTTGATGTATCTCCGAAGCCATCACATTGTGGTTTCCACTAAGATTGTCAAAAGTGCGACTATGCACGATGAATGCAATGAGTTGGAATGGAATATAAGCCCACAAGGCCAAAACCAAGATGATTAAGGGTCTGACCTTAAACCCATCCTGCCCAACCGTCCATAGCCCAGGGATCCGTTCAAGCGATGTGGAGAGGCCAGACCATGCTACACTCCTCACACTTCATGTTGAACCCACCTTCAGCGTCCACAGAAGGACTCTAGCCCTAGCCTTCTGATACCAATGTAACAAATTGGGCAGGTTGCTTGGTCCACTAAGCCAAAAAGGCTATGAATACAAGTCTAAAACCTTAACCCATGCCCATCCAAGAACCCACGAGCCAGGAAATCTTTGCAGCCACGTTGAGAGGCTGGCTCGCACAACAACACCATGGGCATTGTGTTCCAAAACAAATCACAAAAAATGCTTATTTTTACATTCTACCGAGGAATTTTGACTGCTCATATAATTGTAATATTCAGCAAGATGGAGAAAATCTCTTACAAAGTGATCTCTATTACAATCAATTTCTCCATAATGTCATGAAGTCATTTTGTTTATATACAACAACCTTTCTCCCCATCTAGAATCTCATTCGGAGTGCATCCATAATACATATGACATGTGCACTTCAAACATGATCACCTAAAGTAAAATAGTTCCTGACGTTAGTGCCCCATGCCCAACACAGGCGTCGCACTAAGGGGTGCCTTTCTCTCCTCGCAGTCCTCAATCATTAGTTTTTGAAAGCCAATACATTGGAATTCCAGTAGAGAATGAATACCCAGAACGATGACCATCTCTTAAAGAAATCAAGGTAGTTGGCTAGTCAGGAGCAAACCAAGCCAAAACGTTGTTTGGACAGTAGACAAGAGCTTGTAATTTGTGTGTCTTGTATCAAACTAATGTATGGTTGTTAATACAGGAACAAAGTCATAACGTATTATTGTATTTTACAAAATGGCTTACAAGAGTAATTTTTTATGTGTTATTTAATGCATGAAGTAAATTACAGGATAATAAATACCACGCTACACTGTGCTTTTAACATAGTAAATGGTCATATTTGGTTTTCGTGAAAATCTTGTGAATTGTTAAGAGCAAAGGCCGGTTCACTACAACAGGGCCACTATGAGGAGATGCTTAAAGCATTGCTTTGCCCGTGCACACCAAACTAGCCAATTGACATGTTCCTTCTTTTGAAGGTTACCAAATAAAATAACTAGCAACTTGCTTAAGGTGGCATATTCAATTTGACTTATGTCATGTGATGTTGGAATCGTCGTAAAATTCTGTAAAGCTTGAGATGTGTTCTCTCTCTTAGTATTTTGACCACAAGAATGCCATGTAGTATGACACCTTGGAAGGTGAGGACACTAATTCAAAAGTAGTGATGAAGTTCTTATGTCAATTTGTCACTAGAGAACGCTTGTGTGCTAGTATACCACTCCTTATCAAGGTGAATGAGAGCCACTCCCTAAAAAGAAGAATACCCATGAAGTATCAAGTCAGCTAAATTGGTATGATGAAGAAGTATGCTAGGAATTTATACAAATCATGCGAAGAGACATCAACGACACTTTGACAAAACCACTAGATCATTTGCCTTGAATGACTCATGATTTACTTGATCTCCATTCCGGAATTTACTTACAAGACCAAGTGTAGTTTTGAACTCATATGACATTATAGGTTAGGTTGTGGAAACAAGGACTCAAAAATGAGCAATTTGTTGCGGAAACTGAAGTGGAATGTTTTCACATGCAAGTTGTTCATGTTCATGTGAAGGTGTTTTCCATCCTTCATAACTCTTTTCATGTTGAATGGGAGCTTCACACATGCAAAACATTTCTACTCTACAGTGGGAAATCAACTATGTTGCCTACTTGTAAGGGATGTAATGAGTGAGGTTGAATTGTATGACAATAGAGTATGATGAAGAACCTTGTGGTTTAGCTTTGCTGAAGTTAAGCACCATATTCCACGATGCATGCTTATTTCATTTCACATTCATGTCATTTTGGATTTTGCTTGTGGTTTCCATGTGACTTGATTGGAACATGGGGATTCAATCCAAACACGAATGTTCACGGTGCACCTAAATATACTCATATGTTCATAAGTCGTAATCATAAGCAATCAAATCTCAAAGTGAGGACAAGAGGAAGCCATCAGCCATGGATACATATTTTGCATATGGACCTAGTTGTAACCTCCTACGTTTTTTTTCCTCTCGCATTTATGTGTCTTATAGTTAAAACGGTCACACATGTTTAGTAGAAATTCATCTAGATTCGTCCAATATACCCATCCCATTATCGCCACTTATTATGTCATTTATGCCATCGCTTATGTCTCCTCCTGCACCCTTGCCACAACATCTCCTTCTCTACCCATTATTGGGCTTTGCAATCCTTGTCTCACAGTCGTTTCATTTCCTCCTTACATCATCTTCCTCCTTTTCAGTTTATATCCCAAAAGTGTAATAAGCATAACTATTTTCCTTCTTATATGTGTTGCATAGATGATCTATGCATACCACTTTTATGATATTTTCCTCATTTATAACTTCATCCTTTGATTCCATATTACATTTATTTCTTCCAATTTTTATGTCCCTTTTTCATTTACACACATAATTATCCCGAAAATTTGATAATGACATGGTAATATGTTACCATTTGTTTACCTCTTCATAATGGGATGTATGATTTAGGTAATTGGCATTTAGCTTGCGTCCAAGGTAAGGATGTAGGATCTAACATCTTCTTTTAACACCAAGACAAACAGATGCTAGGAGGACGATAGGTATTAAGCCTGACGCATTCTTTTCAAGTGTGACTTACATGCATGGCCTTTTGCCTAGTGGAAATGTGTTGTTGTTAAACTGATCCTGTAGAATCTACACAAAAAGCACGATGCATCGTGGTCTTTGACCCTCTAGCCTTTATGTCTTCCCACCATGGTCCTAATGATCCCTCTCTAGCCATAACCTACGATTAATAGACCATATACCCTAGTGCCACGTGATTTCGATATTAATTGTTTTATTTTGTTGACTAATTCATAAATTCAGGTACAGACCTGCATGTGTTTGGTTTTTATCGAAAACACTTTATTATTTCATTCGAGGCTAAGTTTGCACGTTGAGGTCAAGTTCATTACATTGCCCTCAATTTTTCTCTTTCTGCGTCAAATCTGACAGCCTGCGAGGGGGGATCGCGTGGCTTTGCCACGCGACACCCCTTGCAGGCTGTCAGACGCGCCAATTCCATGACACCGTGGAGCCGAACGAGACGTCGCAAGACACATTTTGTCGATTTTTAGTGTGCCACCCATAGTGATTTCGTCGTTAAAGAATACACCGCAGTATTTATACCCGGTGACGAATCATGACTACGACCCAGGAAATATTTTTTTTGACGAATTCACGTGGCACTACGGTATCATACACTCCATCACTGGTGAACAAAAAAGGGTAATCTTCTATATAGTTAATTTTCATCACCTATCATCACAAGGAGATCCCTTTCTTGACGAGAAGGAAAAATCAATGAGAAAGGAAGAATGGGGGAACTTTTTAAATCACTCTATGTTTACTAATCAATCATATTTTCAATATGTTTTGAAATAACATGATATTTCTTTCTATCATTTTAGTCTGGTTGGCAATGCATGCAAACTAAATGGCTCCTCCACATACAATATGATGGCTCGCAACATGTTCACCCCTATAGAAGTGAGGGCTGACTCAACTTTTCTCTTCTCATCTTGTAATGGTAGCATTAACTATTAATCACCCCTACATCATACGGTTATATAACATTGTAAACAAAAGAAAAACACAAATGGAAGATTCAAAGAATCTTCCTTAGATTTTCTTCATAGTTTCCACAAACAACCTACAGTAACATGATGCACAAAATCACATGTTTGGACAGACGATAAATTCCTCCATAGTTATGTTTTCCTTATAACACTATATTTACTTGTACTTAAAATTATCATAATAATAAAATTATATTCTTTAGAAAAATGCAGGAGTGGTTACCTTTTTTCTTACTTCATATACATGCACATGTCTTGAACTTCACCTACTCCCTACGAGGAACTTTTGGCCAGAGCATCACGAAAAAAAAGTACTTTGCATGAAATCCTTCCTAAAAAGTGATAGTGGGGTCATTTTTCAGGATAAGGTTAAGACGTTGCTCGTGCAATAGCTTGATTGTTTTTTGAGAAATAGTCTAGTTGTTTGTTGTGGAACAATTATAAGGCTTCAAATACAATGGTGTACTTCTAGAAAGGCCTATTAGCTACAATACCCAGTATACCGTACTAGCACGTGAATTGATTTTTTAATATTTGTAAATTACGTATTTTGTGTTTGTGTCAAATTAGTATGCTGGATTTTGTATTTGTGTCAAATTAAGCTTTCCCCCGTTTTTTATCTCGTGCGAATATTGTCTGTGAGCAGTTTGAATTTTGGCGACGGTCTTAGAGTTCGTGCATGTCGATAGGAGGCGCCTTCTTGAGATTTTGAACTTCACAGTTCAAATTCGCGTGCTGGATGTTGTCTTGGGCAACTGAGCCCAGACCATGGGTTCCTATTTTGTGTTTGTGACAAATAAAAACCCAGGATTTTGTATTTTTGTCGAATACCCAATGCATGTGCATCATTTATTAAAAAACTAGAATTCAGACGCCTCATCAATTCACGTCCTAGTACGGTAATGTGCTAATACATAGACCAACTTTGGGAGGGGGGTACTGTATTGATTCCTCCTTAAGGTCTCTCCCCTCCTATGATTAACAACGTATTGGATGCATGAATTAGGGAGTGTAGCTCAGAGGGTGTCAAACATGCACTAATTTATCCAGGATGCTAGTATACACTATGATGTAATTTTCATTTTCCACAAAATATAGTCCACGTTACATTCGACAAATGCACACTCATAGTTGAAGGGATGCACATCCTAGTTTGCATTCGTGTCTAGTGCTATGGATGTGTAAACATTATTTTGTATCAAGTTGCTAAAAAACGATTGTCGCACAAGTATTGTTGACAGTGGTCATAGAACGATTGGTTTGATTTGTGCATATATTTACCTAAACATATTTCATTATCGTTGAAATATGTCTTGAAAGCCGTTCATGATTTCCTTGCAAGTAAATCAATAAGCTCTTAATGGTAGCATACTCTTCTATGTCTCTAGATAGGCCCAGAAACTACATTATGTGATGCAATGTGCCAATGCACTATCCATCTAAGGGAGGGGGAACTCTATATCGATTGCTCCCTTAGATCCCCCTAAATTTCTATAGTGTATTGGGTGAGTGCATTGAGAATGTAGCTCAGAGAGTGCAAAAAAAAGCACTAATGTATTTGGAATTCAGGCACGCACCTATGTACATCTTTCATTAGCCACACGACACAATATGCGCTACACTCCCCCAATACACACTCGGCGGTGGCTGGGGGGACTCGCCTCGTACTCCAGATTTCTGTCTAGAGTTCTTGATGCCTAAACATCATTTTGTGATCAAGTTGCTCAAAATATGTCTGTCGCACAAGAGTTGTTAACCAAGAACATCTAACAACTAGATTGATTTGTGTGAATGTTTACTTACAATAATTTTATGATCGTCAAAACAACTCTCATAGGTTGTTGATGATTTTTATGAAAAATGATGGTAAATTCATAGGTTGTTAGTGTTAGAATACAGTAATGTATTTCCAAATAGGCCAATCAGTTAAACTATCTCATATTACATGCCAATACACTTTTCACTCCAGGAAGGAAGCTCAAAATTGATTACTCTCTTAGTATATTGGGTGATTTCATTGGGGATTGTAGCCTAGATGGTATTAAAGAAATACACCAATATTTGTAGAACCTGGGTGTACACACATTTATGTATTTCATTGTCCACAAGATACTGTCCAGACTACACTCACTGAACACACACTCAGCGGCGGACTCACCTCTTAGTTTGCATTTGTGTCTAGTGTTCTTGGTTCATACACATCGGTTTATGGTTGGGTTGCTCAAACGACAACTGTCACAAGAGAATCATTGGCCATAGCCATAAACTGATTGGATTTTTTTGTGCAAATATCTACCTACAAGATTTTCATGACACTCAAACTAGCTCTCATAAGCCATTCATGATGTAGATTGGACGATGCTGGTCAATTTATAGGATGTTAGTGTTGGAATTCACTAGTGAACTTCTAAATAGGTCCATCAACTACACTACCCAATACACTACGAAGTTGTTGGGGGAGGGGGTCTCCACGTCGATCGCTCCCTTGGACCCCTCTATAGTCCACAATGTATTGGGTGAGTGGTTTTGGAAATTTAACTACGAGTGTACACGAAAAATACACTAACTTTTCTGGAACATTGATATACAATAGAGTAAATTTTATTTTTTCCACATGATTCACTCCCCGCTACAATCACCCAATACACCATTGCAAATTTAGGGTTGGGAGGAGCGATGGTAGAATAACACTTGATGCATGCAAACATAATGCTACCTTAGATAGTAGTTTACCATCAATGCCTAGAAAACAGAAAATAACACACGTCTTTGCAAGTCTATATTGACACGTCATGAAACAATGAAGTACCAGTATTCGGATAGAAATGCGTCAATGAGAAAAACTCTGAGAGTGTATTCATTTTGTTTTAACAATGGAGATGATCGGATTGTTTTCTTAGATATTAAATAATGATATAGAATTTACACTTTTATGATAGTGGACCTATACTTCAGTGGTAGTGGATCACTTTGTATAAATGTTTCAAAGCAAAATCTAGGCCTCAAATAGTTTTTAACAAGAGTGAAATTGGCTCACTACCTCAACTGTTTGGCTTGAAAATTTTCATGTTCAATGAACAGGTTGTCATACGACATGGTTGTGAACATGAAAAATATGTTTTATGTATTTTAAATTGAATCACACCACATGGCATGAATATTCCACATAGATAATAATAAAACCTTTTCATCATTCAAGGGGTGGAGGAGTGACATAAGGGACTTCCATCAACATCTCTTGACTTTCTCATATACAGCCAATCAATTTTTAACAGGCTAGGGTCAAACTATAATGTAGTCCATAATTGCTTTCCCAGACTTTAGATCTAGGAAATTCTACCTTGACTCTAAAAAATGTAATGAATTTCTGAAAATACTAATTTTTATTTAAGACTATGTTATATGCAAGTTTACCTCTATATTTCACGTTGATTTATAAACTGATCGAGTTTTAATCATTACATAACCTTGTTGGGAAATTATGCAATAAATGCCATGCATTTGTATCTTGTATACAACATCTCAGCATAAGCAAGATGATATCATCACATTCACACAGCATCAACCAAAACCGCATGTCTTAGAGATCTTTCACCACTTACATACAACACAAAGTGTTGAACACGTGGTCTGTTTACTCGTTGAGAGACAATGTAGTTTGAAAGTTTTTCATTCAACATGTGTATGTGTATGTTCCTTGATTGAAACCCATCATATGTCTCCACTACTAGCATTGGCAATGCCATTGATATTTCTCTTGATCAATGATAACTTTAAATCCAATGGAAAGCAAAAACTTGACTTCCCATTGGCTCTTCCAATTTTTGTGGTGATGCTTCCTCCTCCTTTTTCAAGGAACAAAATTTAAGAGTATGAATTGTGTAGCCCTTCAGGAACCATCCATGATCACACTACTTGTTTGCATGTATCTATAGGAATGATCTCTTTTGAGGGATAATGAAGATGTTGGTACATCCCTTCAACAACATGAGTATGAATAATCAAATATTCAAGAACCAACCCCTGTGATTAAAAACAACGTGAGTGGCTATGTGGAAGTCAGTTGTACTCTTTCTAACACCCAAACACTAGTTGATTGGATCCAACCAAAGTCAACAACGCACATACCGCTCCCATGCTAGCTATCATCTTTGCCTAGGAGAAACCAAGATCCTTCGGCATGCTAGTAAAATGCCTTTTCTCCTTTCACAAAGATTTCTCAAGTTTGAATGGTGGTGATGTTAGGAGCAAGGATTACTCCCTTCCCTTTTGCGAGCCATATCTGTGAAATGATACGACACTATAAGTGCAATGCCATGATAAGAAATAATCCATATGAATCAAGAGTACAAAACATACGTAACAAATGTAGTATGTCACCATCGTTAGACATCATGAGAATTTCCCAAGAATTCCGTAGACACTACCTAATGAAATAGAATTGTTCCACACGAGCCTCTAGTACAATTTTTCTAAGCCTCATACAAGAGTCAAAGAGTACGAACATGCAGTTTCCATGTAGGAATCTAATCTATGAGTCACCCCAATGGTCTTCAGAATTTGGGTCAGCTCCCAAACCATATTGGGGTCCCATTATGCTGTAGTCGACTCAAAGGAAAGCACAAGGCTTATCAAGTATCGTGAGTAGATCCTACATTTCTTTGGGTTGAATCATCTTAAGTCTGGTTGAAGATGGTTTCACATGAGATTTACAAGGTCTTCATTGGTGACACTTCTAGTTTCTTCTCAAGTCAATGAAAAATTGACCAAAACACCGACATTGTGTTAGCAAATATCATCTTCTATCATCATACAACATTCAAACCAACATGCATGCTAAGCATTTTTCAAAACCAAATGTGTCTCCAGCTCGTATTTCTCTACATTTTTATGCTATGAACACGGTGGATTTTGTCCTTCGGTGTCATTTATTAAGTTGATAGAAGTGGAGCGCGTATCTAATCTTATCTTCTCAATGATATTTCTTCTTTTTTTGTTGTACATGTATCGAAAGGGGCACCAAGCAATGGCCTGTTAAAAAAAAAGAAGTTGTAACCAATCCATGCAGGTAGTTTCAAGTGATTTGTACTATTTTTTACTATAAGGATCATTTTTTATTTCATTTCACTTGGGCATTAGTGTGTTATCATATTCATACGTGAGGTAATACGTAACACCATAATTCGCCAAAGGAATTTGCAATATGAACATCATATAATATCTAAAGATGTCCCACAGACATCAAAACATGTGTCTTTGGTATTTCATATAATGCGATGGGCGTAATTGCCCATAGCGTCACATCCCAACATAGAACATACACTTATATTAAATAAGAAATGTATCAACTAATTTCCTATACTTTGCTTATGTTATGCCTCCTAGAACTCATAACCATATTATGATGTGTTCGTCACCCATCACATTGTGTCATTGATCAAATACCACTTACTTCATTGGTGTATTTCAAGCTTAAAAAATGCCGTTCTAAAGGAGTTATGTGGTATCCCTTGATTTTGGACCCCACCAAATAGGGGGGAGAAGATTGTCCCTCACAATTTTGAAACGCCATGCATGAATCCACAATGCTTCCAAGTGATTCGGTTTCTCAACTCGTACTTCCATATTCATGAATAATGATCAATGGAACAAGCTGCTCAAGTTGTCTTGGTTAGCAAGTGGCATTGCAAATGTGCACCCCCCAAACCCAAGCCTTCCTACGCCATGGCCATTTGAGGTGTGTAAGCGAGGTCATGTTGCCTTGTATTTCCCTCCATTTTTTACACTATGTTAATCCATTTCCATGGAAATGTGCCTTGATTTTTCATCTCATCAATTGTTTTCCCTATGAAAAATACAACGTATCCACAATCGTTGAACGTTACACTCGCGGTTTAAAAATGCAACTTCTGAAATCCAAGATGTTGTGTACAATGTTCCATTGGAGCCCATCCTCAAATGTACATTTGAATTAGCATTGCAAACTTGTGCTTGTAGAAATTGGGGGTTGTGTAAACAATGGTTCGTATTTGTAAAAGCCTCCATAGATGAGTTTATTTGCTTGCTTGGAACTGACCTCGAAACTTTCTCCGTCGGGGCACATATTGTACTTTGAGGCATTGTGGAATACTATTGCTCCAAGTAAATGACAAAACATTTGCGGATCCATCTCCTTTGCTGGATGTGGATCCATTAATTCATGGACAAGGATTTAATGTGATCATGGGACACCTAGAAACATGTGTTGCAAAACCACCCAACCTGCTATGGAGAATGAGAATCTCCGTTGTTGTCATCATAATGGATCTTGTATTTTTCATCAAAATTATTGTCCCTCAACCTGCTTTGTCATGTCCTAGAAAATATTTCTTGAAAAAAAATATATTTCTTCAAATCTGCTTATTTGTCGCATGCACATGGATGTTTCGTGTGTGCTAGCTCCAGGTATCACAACCACTTTTGTGATATCTGAATAATCTCAATTACAAAAAGAAACAATAACTACATCCATATTTAATGGCAATGACAAAATGAAAACGTGCTATTAAAAGCTGCAACGTAGCTTGTGGAAAGCTTTGTTGTGGTTAGTTATGTATTTTTGTAACTAACCACGTATTGTACTTGGACGATGCAATGTGCAACACGGTAAATTTCAAAGTTTTTTCCATGCATGTTCCCTTTGTATCAAGTACCCCCCCTTCCCTTGGAAAATAAGTCAGCATGGAAGTACCGTACTAGGACGTGAATTGATTAGGCATCTGAATTCTAGTTTTTTAATAAATGATTCACAGGCATTGGGTATTCGACACAAATACAAAATCCTGGGTTTCGATTTGTCACAAACACAAAATAGGAACTCATGGTCTGGGCTCAGATGCCCGAGACGACATCCAGCGCGCGAATTTGAACTTTGGAGTTCAAAATCTCAAGCGGCCGCCTCCTATCGACATGCACGAACTCTAAGACCGTCGCAAAAAATTGAACTGCTCACAGACAACATTCGCACAAGATAGAAAACGGGCGAAAGCTTAATTTGACACAAATACAAAACCCAGCATACTCATTCGACACAAACACAAAATACGTAATTTACAAATATTAAAAAATCAATTCACCTGCTAGTACGATGTCTGTTTAAAGTGCATCCATCAGAATGCCTTTTGTCGTAATAGTGACATACCTCTTTCTTACACCTGAAAACAACCTTATCATTTGTGACTGGCACAATGAATGATTATGCGCCAAACACATTGGGAAAGGCATTGGAAGTTTCGTATGTGGATTTGTAGTACACTCCTTGCTTCACCCCTACAATGTAACGTCATGGACCAACCTTGATTTTTACAATCGACAATTTAAAAAGATCACTGGACCGGATTAAAGAAGGATTACTTGGACACACTTGACCACTTCACATGAAAACTTCTCTACAAACCATCAGGTCTTAGTGGGTAGGCAAGTGCAATAGAAGCCCTCAAAACATATGATAGGCCTTGAAATCTCAAATTATGGGCGAAATCCCAAAGGGCCTATGCCATAGCGCGACCCACCAACCAAAACATTGTCACAGGGCATGATAGTGCACGATGTTTCCTTCTTTGCTGATATCATTGGATGGTCATGGATGGTGGACAATCTTCCAATATAGTTAACTACCAAACAATAAGAATAAGGGGAAATCTTGATGTAGCAGATCCTTATATTTGGCATACTACCCGTCTAACACCAAATCACTTATTTTGTTGAATAATTACCCATTTGACATTTTATGGTCAGTTCTACACATGAGTAAGAGACCTCATTTGTGCAATGACTAGTTTGTTGTGTTACGTTCATCCTTTATTAGCTACAAACCATCCTTATTGCTCAACGGGAAGTGGTTTAATTGTTAAAATAACCACACAAGGGAAGTGTAGAGACCGAGTGAAAAATCAAAATGACTATTGTGTGCACAAGAACATTCCATGAGAGCACATGTTCCTCTCCAATGCATGAATCCACGTTGCATGGTATTTTGCATTGTGGTGCAAGGGTTCTTATGTCAATGTAAGTTTCAAACCAAGGCATGGACTTCCATCCCGAAGACCAAAAAGAAGGTCCTTCCACACGTGGCTTTGGTGCGTGAAGACTCAAGGAAGCTTTGTATATCAATTTAGTGATATATTACTCATTTGTTTACACATAGAAACAAAACCCTTTATGCTTGAGCATAGAGCTTTCATGTTGGATACAAAAGAGAAAGCTATGAGATGAGAAACAAAGAGCTTAGTGGGCTTTGTGGTTTTGCGGCCTTGGGATCGTAGACGTGGGTCCTCCACCTTATGATGAGGAGAGCCCTTATGACAATTTTATGGAAGAATACTTGTCAAGGTGCAGCAATGTGCAACTATTTCCCGAAATAGAACCTGCTCTATGAGGCTATCAGTAGGGTGGCACCCCAAGGAGCATGGTGAACCAAAATCAGCCTCATCCTCCATAAGGGTTTCAACTCAGGAGACCCAAGGTCATATGGTTATGTCCATATGCGGCTATCATAGCTGGTTTAGTTGGTTTGGCAAAAAAACCATTCTCAATGGAGCCCTTGGCTAAGAAAATTACATGGTGGCCATTATTGCTGCTATGTCACATGTCTAAACATATGTGACGATGTTTACAAACCAATTGTACATTGTAGACTACATGATTTTTAAGCGTATGGGACATTCCCAAGCTTGTACAATACATCAGGTTTATATTTCATATGTCTTTGAGCATAAATTTGTAGCATGGTGTGATGACTGATGAGACCATAATATGGTAGCAAATAGACCTAGAAAAAAGGCACATGAATTATGTCTTCCCCACACTTGAAGGACAAGTGGATGCCATTAGATGCCTTGTGGTCTAGGAATTTCCACCATGTAGAGGTGGTATAGAGTTCTTGGACACCGAAACCCATCTCCTTAGACAAGAATGACGCACTTTACATGTTGCAAAGGTGCAAGGAGCATAGTTGTAAGAAGCACGATTTGTGGAGTTGGAAAGTTTTCATGTAATTTTTTTGTAAGAGGGTATAAAGGAATATGATGTTTTTTCTTGCTTTTGGTGAACGTATTTTATACTACATGGACACATCAATAGCATGATTTGATATGAGAAATGGGTCATTTGCGTGAAAGTTGGGAGTTTCAAATATGATCACTTGAGGAAGGTGATCAAACTTGGGTAGCTCCAGCAATGTCCCTTATGTCCGACTCCAAATTCCCATTGGTTCATCCCCTACTTGGGGTAAAAATATGTTGGTTAGTGCATAACTTAGCATGATGTTTGATTTGTACACACAATGTTAAGTAATTTGCCGATTACATTTCAATCTCCGCGCAACCATGTCTACATAAAGAGGTGTCACGAGCTTCTCAAAGCATCCAGAAGATGTCCATGGAAAAGAATGTGGGACCTTTGGTAGACAAAAAAATTCCCTAGTGTAGGAACCATTGATCATTATGCATTTTCCTAGAAGGCTACATCTTGTGCTTTTGGTCATTCAAGAGTGACCACTATTGGCGGTGATCACCAATATGTGCTCATGGATGGGACATAACAACATCGATGCATTCCACAAATAATTTATGCCAATTAGAACCTCGTTTGGACAGATAGCATGATGCTGGTATGCATCACCACATGACCATGATTCCATCAACTTATTACTACCTGGTTCTATTGCAAAATTTAGCCACTGTGTCCATCACTGAGAACCGAACAAGGCAAATATTTTCAGCCCAATGAACATTGAACCATGCTACACAGATTAGTAACAGCCATGATCGATTGCAAGGGATCCAAAATTCTTGCTCGAGTGACCAGACGACGGTCGGTCAGGTGACCAGCCGGTCACCTACTGGACACTAATTGAGTTCGTCACTTGGTTGGTGACCAGGAGGCCGAGCGACCTTGCGGGCAGGGGCCGGTGACCTCGAGCCCTCAAACTCATCCCCCGCTCCTCACCTCACAAGGTGATTGAGACAAGCAGGGAGGGAAAACAAGAGACACGCAAGAGAAAAACAAATCGCCGTCGTGAAGTTGTTGAATGTTCCTCGCACGCGATGATTTCACGCCAACGTGACAAAAATAAAACCGACGTTTTTTTAGTGCAAACATCGAGTTTTGAAACTTGGCAATCAGTGTGAACTCATGAGTTTGAGGTGATAACCCCCCGTTTGAGACCCGAAACAAGGGGATGAGGGGAAAATGAAATGGACATCTAGAGACTAAAAAACATTGATTATCACTGGATGAGTTGTTGATAACAATTGTCTGGAAAGTGATGCACAGGGGAAAATATTTATATAGAGCTCTGGATTCTACTAAGGAAAATTTGAAGATCACTTTTGTGTAGGATCTGGAGTGAAAGGTGTTACATGAGCTCATGTGTTATGCTCAAGTGTGCATCCATTTTATGGACATGACTGAAAAGAAGCTAATGTACATGCTGCACATTCGATGCCATGGACAAGTGAGTTGACACACTGTCAAGATTGTAAGTTATATGGCCAAGTGTACAGGTACTTGTATGATTGATCTATAAGATGTCCCATGTGTGTTATGCACTCCGTACATGTATACCAATAGATACCAACATAGGCAATGTATATCACCTGAAGGATGTCAAGTTATGGAATTCTTTTAGTTGTAAAGGAAACCCCTTGCGTGTATCACTTACCACAAGATGAAATCCTCATGCGCCATTGTCGTATATGCCTAACTCTATTGACATCAATAACTAGCAAACAATTCCTCTGCCGTTTCTCTGCCATTGTCAAAATACATTGAGCATCTTCATCAATCATGTGGCCACACATGGTTTAGTAGGTTTCACTCCCTCTGTGATACAACATGACTAAAAAAATGCTTGCGAAGATTAATTTTACATTCCACTGCATGCATTATGAGACTTGTGCCATGGCACAAATGAAGCATGTGCTTTGACATATGTCAAGGATCTTTGACATATGTAAAGGATGCTCACTTAATGATTCAACCATTAGCACTGATGTGCTAGACACCATGGATGGATGGGTGGGATTGCAAAGAATCACCAATTTCATTAACACAATTTCAAGATCTAAAATGTGAGGGACGGTTATACTGTACACAGTTTGTCCCAACATTCTACCAAAAACCACCATCCACGTTGTCCATTTGACTAGTCCTCCATATTACATGGTGTGGCCTGTATTGTGTGAGAAATGTTGCATCAGGTTTACAACCTCAATAAATCATGATCCTTTGGTCATTACTTGTCAATGGATACATTTTCTCAACCTGTTGACTTTCGGACTAACTCTGCTCAGATCGCCACCATGACTCGTGGATTTGCAATATTTAGAGCTTTTGAAGTGGCTTCATTATCCTTGCGTGCCTTCTTAATTTTTCCACCCATGGTTTTGTGCAATTCATGCCAGCATCGAGGTACCATATGTTCCTCTTAGAAGTGTGAAGTTTGTTCAAATCTCAACGTATGGTCATTGACTGTGAGGAGGACGGAGGTGGAGATAAGGGTACTCATTGAGAAGGCCAAGTATTTCCAATTGTTCCATAAGGTCACACCGTAGAAACGATTTTTCCCTCTTTGATCCATTGATTATTTACAAACAATGTCCTCATGGACTTGCAACAATGCAAGGTGGTTAGATGTACTCCATGGAGATCGTGTGCAACATCGATGACTGGTCTAAAAAATCACAAATTTGATAGTTCCCTAATGCAAATTATGCTATAATTCATTGTTCTAAGAAAACTTTGCCGCGCAAAGCTCAACACACGTGCTGTTCATTACTCGCTGGGTGGAAATAGCAAGGCAAAGTCAACGACTGATGTGAATCAACAAGTTTACGACTGAGTGATTCACACCAGTCTTTATGGTAGTAGACTGTACCAACAACGTTATGCAATTGCTAAGAACATCATCAGATATCATGTTATTACGATGTTGTCACCATAATTATACTAATACACTATAGTGGAGCATGCATATGCTATTGCAGAGCATGTTGGATATGCATGAAAAGCTGTAAGCATTCATGTCGGTCGTTGATAAACCAACATGGTTTGTGTAACTGTTAATAAGATTGGCATGGCTCACATTGCTTTTCAAAAAGCTACCACAATTCATTACAATGCCTAAGAACCAAGTACACACCATGTTATTCTTCTACTGTTGGGCAGTTCATAGGGTATGTTGATTTGTCGCGTGGGCACCTAATGTACACACCATCTAAGATCCATAGGAATCTGGCCAATCATTACTGTAGCTGTGGCCTAGTGGGCATTCTTGTCGCATGGAAACCTAGTACAAGTAGGGCATGTTGCTGTTGTTGATAGTTCTAGGATAGCTCCTCTCGTAGCTGAAAGTGGCAAAATGGCATGTGCCATAGCTAGCAATGCCAGTAGGACACTAGATACTATGAGTGGTGCTAGTAGGTCTCTTGCAGTTGCTCTTGGTACTAGAAGGGCTCATGTTGTCAATAGTAATTCTTACAGGACGTCAGCAGCTATTGGTGGTACCAATACGGCTCTTGTCGGTGCTAGAAGCACGAATGGGTCATCAACTGCTGCTTATGCTGCCAGCAAGACTCTTGTCACTAATAGAAGCTTCAACAGGGCGAGTGATTTTGTTGAAAACACCAGCAAGGCGTAAAATGCAACTCATTGTACCAAGTGCGGTCATGTTGCTGATGGAAGCACCGAGGTAGAGTTAATTGAAGGACTTTCATACACTAGAAGAAGTGTGTATATAAGAAAGTGGTGTATTAGGAAGCTTCTAAGAAGGTGGAGCCCAGTTAACCATGTTGTATGGGTTGAGCTAGAGTTGTGTGTGTGCAATGGGTAAGGGGGTTGAAAGGGGGGGGAGGCTGGCGAGTGGGGGATGAAGGGCTGGGTTGAAATTGTATGTGGGGAGTGTATATGTAGGTGTATGAATGATTGAGTGTTTTCTGATTGAAATAATACAGCATTTTGTGATTTTAGTGGTCTGAGCTGGATAGGGGGGGTTCTTGTTTGCCGAAAGTGCATATGGGGAGTGAATGTGGAGGTGTAGGAATTGGTGAGTGTGGTGTGGGTGGAATGGAACACTAGTGTATAACTAAGTTGTAGTAAGGCTGGATTGAGGTAGGAGGGGAGGGGAGGGGTTGGGAATGAGAGTATGTTACGGTGAGTTAGTGTCTCATATGTTTGTTTAGTGGTATAAGTTGTGTGGATTACAAGAGAGGAGTGTGGAGGGTGGAGGGGGTGTGGGTGAAAGTGTATGTGGAGTGTGTATGAGGAGGTGTACAAAAGAGGTGTGTGGTGGGAGTACAAGTGTGCACTTGTGTTTGCTAGTGTCCAGTGAGTAGGAAGGTTTTACGAAGGTGGACACCATTTTTTTATCGGACGAAGTAGAGGTGAGTGGGTGGAATGTGTGCTGGGGGGCTAGGGGTGGGGTGAAAGTGCATGTGGGGAGTGCATGAGGTGTATGAATGTTATTGTATTTTGTGGTGGTATGTGTCCACTTGTGTATTGAATCATGTTGGTAAAGGTAAAGGTAGATGTGAGGGGTGGGGGGGGATTGGGTGGAAGTGCATATGGGGAGTGGATGTTGAGGTGTAAGATTATTTGGAGATTTTACGTGGAGGTGCATCAATGAGTGTATGGGTTAGTCTGTAGAATTTTTTACCTGTGGACATTGGTTTGAGTTATTTTTCTGAATTATTTTTGGTGGTCATTGGATGGGGGAGAGAGGTGAGGTATCCGGGTAGAAATTGTTTGGGGATATTGTACGTGGAGGTGTATGGTTGGATGTATGGGCTATGTTTAAAAAGCTGTACTTGTGTATATTTGTTTGAGTGACTTGTTTGAGATTGCTTGGGTGAGGGAGGGGGAGGGGGTGGGTTTGGGAAGTATCCATCTGACGAGGCATAGTTTTACTGTACATCCCTCAATTTTAAACTTCATTAGGAAATGAAAGGCTACATTGCACTTTAATTAACCATAGATGAGAGGTCTATGTATTGATCGTGAGCCGTCGATACATGTCCATCTACGGTCGAAGTGTCTTAACCTAGAGAGTGCTTTCGGTGACCCTACTAGACTCATCGGGTATACGTTGGTACGTAACCGCCATAAGATTACTCGTTGGTATGTCATCGAACGGCAGTTGATGGCGAACCACTCGATCGTCGGCAACACCCCCCCTCCCCCCCTCACCACAAAAGTGTATAGCGTGAGTGCATGTGGAAGTGTACTCTTCGGAGTACACGTCGAACAGGTTTGTACACAAGTGCAAGTTAGGAACCTTCTCTAATTGTTCGTGAAGAAAGGACACTAGTGTACACTCATTTGAATATGCCGTTGAACACGCGAGCAGCGTCGCATGCACTCCCCACATGCACTTTGTGGTGTCGGGGGGGGGGGGAGCGAACCTAGAAAACAGGCCTGCGGATATCGCTATTCTCGGTCAGTCCTAGCTGCGAACTATACAATGTGGAACTAAGTCATCCGGAGCCCAGAACTCCAAATCGAATCCAAAGATAGGTATGTTAAGAATTTCCAGACGTTCAAATTTCCAAAAAATCATTTTATGGCTAACAGAAGCAACAAATATTCATGGTATATTTTATCCATGTAAAAATCGCTCTCTTGCATTTTCTCTACATAACAATGTTTCAAACCTTCTTTTAAATACTCTTTGTCATCACTTACAAATAATGACAGAAGCCTTATCCAAATGTGTGGAAACATTATGTGATTTGTGTAAGTAGACCTCATGTAATTGTGTGAAACTTCTTGGAAAGAAGAATCATGGTGAGATGACTCTATGTGAGGTGTGAATGGAAAGGCTAGAAAATGTCTGGGAAGGAAGTTTCTTGCCACCTTGCATAGTTAGGGAATGACACGTAAGGAAGTTTCTTAGTAATTTCTTCCATATGGTAAAGTGATGTGTGCACTATTTAAGGTGTGTATGAATTAGGGGTGATTGATCCTAAATGGAAGCACCAGTAGGGCATGTGCCGCTGTTGTTAATTCCATCAGGGTGTCAGCCATTGATGGTGTTTCCAGTATGGCTCAGGTCATTGTTGGAATTGCCAGAAGGGCATCAGGTCTTGGTGGTGGTGCCAGGAGGACTTATGCCATCGTTGGCAGCAGCAACACAACACCAGCCAATCCATGGTGGTTTGCAACTACCATGATTTTGTGAGGTAGCTGGTTGAGGAGGTCGAAGTCTTCTCAGGTCTGCTGGGGTAGCCAGCGTGGTGCTACTTCCTTACAAGAAAGCCTCTTGGTAAGGGTTGTTTGTGGATAGTTCAAGAATTTGATTTGTCGACTGGCCACATTATAAGGCCATAGCTATAGTAATGGATGGCCGGATTCCTATGGATCTTAGATGCTATGAGTTTGGGCGAATCCGCTTTAGTAACACTAAGTGTTGACAAGGCCTACAGTGTGGGAGTGTGCTTTATAGCAGAAAAAATGAACACTTACACAATTCACGACATCACGCTAGTGAATTCAAAAGGTACCAACAACTTCTAGGAAACCATGGCGAGTCTACACCAAGTCGTCACCGTAGCACTGAGCGTGATTGAGACGTGCCATGGTGAGCCCTCCCCCATGGCTTTGCGTTTTCTGTGGCTTGTTTGTGTAGAGCTTCCAGGTTTGTCCACCAAGTTGACTTGGCTCAGTTTGACTTGTTGATGGCGACGTCCAACTGGCATGTCCAATAAAGGGGTCCAAGTTGGACATGAACTAGGAGAGGATCGCAAATATCTTCCGGCATCCAATTGAACCCGGGCACACGAGTACAATAGAAACCCTTGGAATAAATGATTAGCCTCGAATGCTCAACATGTGGGTAAAATCCTTCAGATTATACACACGAGTACAACCCACCAACAAATTCATCATCACAGGCAGGATGTTGCAAGATATTTCCTACTTTTCTAATGCCATCAGATGGACCTGGACAGTCCAACCCAACTGGTATTATATGGTCAGCTTTACCTAAGGGATAATGACCTATTTTGTGCCAGGACTAGGTCTTCATGTTACAAATACCCTTACCATTTAAACTTTCGATTCGTTTGAGGAGGATGTGGTTGATGTCAACCACTCCCACTTTAATTCAAATTTAATTGGGGTAGTCTATTTGGGAGTGTATTCAGACAAATTCTGAAAGAATACACAAGTGTAATTCACTTAAAAAAAATAAAAGAGGTATACAAAAAGAAAGAGGAATACAAAAGATGGTATTTCTGGTTCATGTACAGTGTAATTTGTACATCGATCCAATATGCTTATTGTGTTTTGGTAGGATATAGGATAATGGAGTCAACATGAAAGCTCCTGTTATGTGGAGGCAAAGGTCACGATGCGATGTGTACTAACCATATCCAAGTGGTTGTTTTGGGATATGATCTACTGATCCATATGGATGGAAACCTTAAGAATTGTTTAAACCAACTAGAACAATATCCACTCGTTCATCCCTTTTACTTTATATCTAATACGCTCGATAGTAGACTGTCGAGATATACCTTTGCTTTTGGGGTTAGGATGGAAATTCCAGCCTAAGACCAAAAAAAATATTGTGTCATGTCTTGGGGAGTGTATCTCGATAGAAGCTGAAAGAAATCACAACTGTTTGTTTCCTTCAAACATGCACATGAATACATAAGTGAAAATTTTCTTGTGTATCTACAATACGCTTTCAAATTGACTCCCCCAATGCATTATACACGTATGAGGGGTGGGAGAGGAGGGAGTCAACACACGGGTCTTGTTACGTACCGTACTGCCACGTGAAAAGAAGAAATAATATCTTTTGGGACATGCTTTTATATTTCTGTGTAATTGTGCGTTTGTGGTTTGTATTTGTGTGGAAATTGGGTGCAACCCTTTCCTTCTTTTGTACTCGGGACGAAAACAATTTTCATTCGGCAAGCACAACTCCGACGAGTGTCGTCATAGGATACCACGCATCGCGAACAACTTGGGACCCGCAGAGTTCGAAGTTCGATGTATCAAACTTCAAACTCCGGGTTCCCATTGCCCGCACTAGAAATTGAACACGACTCGCCGCGGAATTTGTGTTTGTGTGGAACTCGGTTAGACTATTTTGTATTTGTGTGGAACTACCATGGACGCTTCTTCATTTGTCATGAAACTAAAATTACTCTGGCATTTCTTTTCACGTGGAAGTACGGTATTTTCCAACATGACAATGCAGCAAGTCCAAATAGAGGATTTCAGAGTGGTATTTCATTGATCTGATCCGTTGATCCTTTCACATCAGCAGCTAGAGTAATTTCCAAACCAATAAGACAATTGCACACTTGTGTATGTTCATAATTTATCTTGGCTACTCTAAACAATATGTACCATATTCACGTTTAGTTTCTGGAGGGGAAATGATTGCCACTCACCCTCTCCCATAATGAAACTTGTATTGCAGTGATATGTTGGAGAGTGTATATGGATGGGGTTTGGAAAAAATACATGTGGTTATTCTGTTGTAACAAGCGAGGAATACAAAGTGTACTTTTTTTCTTAGTGGTGTGGGCCTGGAGCGGACGTCGAATACCAATGTCAGCAACTACACGTGAGAGGTGCAGACCACAAGCACGTAGATGAGCACAATATAGAGGAGGTTCTAATGAGCGAATAACGCAAGACCTTGATGCATTGCGGGTGCCACATGTCAACCACAACAATGCACTTGTTATTATCCACCTATTTGTGTAATGGAATACACTTGCACTGGTACACTAGGTTGAGGGGGTGCCTGAACAAAACACGGATAGTGATCTTCCTGTCCCACTAGCTTGGGGCCTGCCTTGGTTTTCACACTTGCACCTTGGCTTCACTCTACATATCTTACACTTGTTTTTCACTCTTAATTTTTATGATAGATCACCCTACTTTAACACACTACGTAATGTATATGTACTAATATGGAAACATGTTCTTTTCATCGGATTTTACTTGAAATATGCATTTTTTATGTCATTTGTTTCTTACTAATCATAACATATAATGTTGTTTTGGATAACTTCAACCATTTTTTTTAAATTTCAATAGTCAAATGGACATCAATTTCATGACATTCACTCATATTCTTTGTCCTAATTTCTTTAAAGAGCCAAATATTACTTGTCATTAAGCAAAGGACACACTGTGGATGCGTCCAATGTTTGAAAGGGAAAATGCATGTGAATTTTTAGAAATTGATGATAATCCACATCATCAACCTGTGAGAACCCTTTCACCAGCAAGCCAGCCATTCAACAGTTAAGTGTGCCATCAGTCTTCACCTTCTTGCGAAAGACCCACTTGGCCTATCCTTCCGCCCAAGCGGGAGGTCGACAAGCTTGTAGAAACGACGCTCACAAATGACTCTCAGCACATCCTAACAAGAAGCACCCTGCAACCCTATGTATTCAGTTAAGAGTACCTCCTTCAACGTGCTTGGATCAGGCACCGTCAAGACACATGCCCCCCAACACAATCTAACCATGACCAGGTCGGTTGCCACATCGCAAGCGACCGATAACTCTTGGGAGACCAACTCGTGACTGACAAGGCATGTTGGTTGCATTTAAGAGAACTTCACCTGGACACTAAGGCCAAGGGCCTTCGTGCCAGGCTCACCTATCTAAATATTGCAAGTCGGGTGTCTAGGCGCCAAGTCAGCAATCTGCTAAGCCCTAGAGTCCAGTGGTCGGAGACCGGGCTTGCGAGAGTAGCCCGATGCTAAGGTGCTCACCTCGGGCTACATAGCAGGCTACTGGGCCATAGCTACAGGGGATGTGAAATTACGAGGAAGGGAAGAGGGTATAGGAGAAACATAGAAAGATACTTTCTCCCAGGTAGGGGGAGTAGGTGCACGCATAGGAGTAGTTATGATTGGAGATGCTGTCACTAGCACGGGATCAGGTGTGCCAGAGGGAACTGATGTTAGCACGAGATCAGGTGTATTGGGAGGTGAGTGATCCTGGAGCAGGAGCAGGTGTGCCGGAGGGGACTGAAACTGGCATGGGATCAGGTGTGGCAAAGGGGACTCGCACTGGCACAGGATCAGGTGTACCGGAGGGGACCGATGAGATACTGGACCTATAGCAATGATGGCGCAATCGTCAGCAGCCGGAGACCGGTCCACAGGTGAGGACGCCTGGACGGACCCATCTGCAAGTCAAGACTCCTCCATCTACTAAGAAGCTACACAGGTGGAAACGTGGTCAGTGGCCAACGACAAAATGGTGGATATGTTGTGGTAGGTGAGATTCTTGAAGTAGAGAGCTCCTTGAGACTCAACAATGCGATGGCGAGCACGGTCTCAAAGCCCCAAGCCTTTAATCATGGGGAGATGCCAAGGAAGGCACACATGTGACCTCGAGGTGAGGCATTGGACCCCTGCTAGTCTTTGGAGTACCAAACGCAGGCGAGGGACCCCCAAACGCGAGCAAGATGGAGATCAGTACGATGGCCAAACCATAACTTGTACGACATGACATTGTCCGGAAGAGAACCATGCGACAGGCGGTTCCAGACCCACGTCATGTATGAGAAGCCCTCAAATGCAAAAGAATCGAGAAAATCATACTCAGACCGCATGGTATCGAATGCATCCTCCAAGGTTTGGTTCCACAGCTCAGACACACCATTTTGTTGTGGTGTAGCGAGAGCAAAGAGCTGGTGAAATACACCTTGCTCAACAACATAGACATCCATCTTACTGAAGAACCCACCACCACAATTCAAGCAGAATGTGTGAAGGGTGTTACGAGAATGGTGCTCAGCCATCAATAGCCGCAGGCGGACTGCCAAGGTGGCATCGCTCTTGTGGCGGACACTGTAGAACTATCACATTTGGGTGAAGTCATCAGTTAGGGTGACACCTTATAGACACCGATGTGAGAGAGACTCGACGAGGAGAGGACCAAGGAGGTCCAAGTGGACCAACTCTAGTGGATGTAGTGCCCGGAATGTGGAATCAGGGTAAGAGCAACGATGCATCTTTCACTGGGCACAATAAAGACAATCGGTCTTAGGCATTGAAAGAATTTACATCAAGAACAAGAGCTAGTTGCATTCGAATGAGCTTGGACACTATTTCTAAGCTCATATGGCAGAGGCGGCGATGTAGCAAGGGCATGTGCTTAGGGGAAAGAATACCAGTGACAAACAAGTGCACTGAAAAGGGAGTGGGAGAAGAAGCAAAGAGATTACAACAAGATACATGATACATTTCATCAAGAAGGCAAGCACAAAGACAAGAGGAGGCATTGTGGCAGAGTCAACAGAGTCCTCAATAGTGAGGCCCATCCTGGTGCATGCATTGACAGAGAGCAAGCTAAGCTCAAATTTATGGACAAAGAGCCCATAAAAAATGTACAAGGGGCTAGAGAGACTGTTTAACCGCACAACCCCAACACTCTTGAAAAGCAACGACTACCCAAATCCTGTGTGAACAGACCAATCGGATTCAACGGGATCGAGCACAAAAATATCACTATGACAACAAGTCATGCGATGGGTGACACTTGATTCAGTTATCCAGGTGCAACTCTGCTCACACCCAATCATCGATACTGAGAAAACATGCCACATAACACTCTGTCTCTACTAGACATGAATCAGAGGACATGGGATAGTGAAAAACAACACAAGACCTGTGACTTATCAAGCCAATCAATACTGTCAGGTCCATCTTCATCACGAGTGAACAAAAATCTTTCACAAGTATCATAAGGGGCACCGGACACAACTAAACAAGCTATCTAGGGACCACCCATCTGTGACAACACACTTTCACCTCCCGGAGTATGAAGTGCCAGCAGCTAAAAAAGCTCTACAATTGTGCAATCACGAGGGTCCATGTCACTACTATTACCTAGTGAAGCAGTTATACATGGTACAATTGTGGATGCGATGCAACCCGTCCGTATGTGGCCAGCAAACATCCACTGCACGTGCGTTGCTATGAGGCTGTGCATGATCCGAGGCTAATCAAGGGACTGCTCACAATCTGTGTAGCGATGAGCGCCGCCACAGTTGTAGTAGCGGACAGAACGTGAACTACCATTGCTTGTCCACTGTCGCTGCTGGTCCTATCTTGTGCCACGTCTGGCCGCTCAAGGCAGAGGAGGAGGAGGAAGTGATGGAGGTGGGAACATCGAGCAAGGACAGAGGTGTAGGAGGGGTCATAATGAGTAGTGTAAAACATAGACTCTGTTGATGGGTGACAGCATGCTCATGAGTTGATGTCACCTAAAAAAAGTAGCAATGAGTCCAAGGAAGCAATAGTAGTATTTTTGACAACTCTCAGAGGGCCACACGGTTGAAGCCCATAAAGAGCCTCACGTGGTCCAAGTGCGTCCCCAATGTAATGGCGTTGAGTGCCCACAACTTCGTCCTACCACCAGTCCTAAGGTGAGTGTAAAGGTGCATGATGTGCCTCTAGTAGTCAGCTGCGAGCTCCATGGGTTCCTGATGGAGGGAGTGGAACTCACTTAGTTGAGTCGCCCTCATGGCATGGGACTCCACAGAGCCATCTCCTAGCCCTAGTGTGGGTCTGCTCCAATGTGTGTCCCGACCTTTCTTCGAAAGGGGCTGAAGTCGAACACAATCTCCTGCGGCATGGCGTGGAGCAAACCACGCATCGCTTTCACTACTGTCTGGACCTGGTGAGCATTGTGGGTCTGGTGCAAGCTGTGGTAGTAGGGCCAGACGCCCTAAGAGTCGGTCCACACCTAAAATAGGATCTCCCAGCAATCGAATT
Source organism: Penium margaritaceum (assembly GCA_023375785.1). Taxonomy (NCBI): domain Eukaryota; kingdom Viridiplantae; phylum Streptophyta; class Zygnematophyceae; order Desmidiales; family Peniaceae; genus Penium; species Penium margaritaceum. The sequence continues at coordinate 100,268 of SZWC01003132.1, read as the reverse complement.
CTTCTTCACTCTCGTAACGGGATAGAGGTGTCTCAAAGTACTTTGACTACCGCTCTGTGGGATTGGCTACCTCAGGCTCGGAAGATAATGGGTGAGGTACAGGAAGACCACCACTAAGAGGAATGCCATCAAAGGTGAACATTGCTAGTTGATGTGGATGATTATGATGTTGAAAAGGTGGCAAGGTCACAGGCTATGAACCTAGACACAGTTCACACATGCATTCCTCAAGGGCACAAATCTCATCCTCACGTGTGTCATCCTCTATCTCCTCCTCATCTCAAGTGTCAACCTATGATGAGGGGTGCTAATTCCGCGATGCTGTATAGGACATAGAGTGCTGAATAGATGGTGTAGCTCCTATATTTCTTGCTGGTGTCTACTGTGAGGCCCTTGAAAGACACCTCAGTAACTTCACATTCTCTTGCAATTCTTCAGTTTATCGTTGCTGCTGGCGGTGTACATACACACAGGAACAACTCCATCACAGCATCGAGTGGAGACTCTCCACTACAGGTAGTCTCTTGCATGATAGCGAAGCCAGTCTATAGTTGCAGCATTGAGCAAGGGTGAGGGGGATATTTCCTCCTGCTCAATTTTGTAAAGTCACGACTCTCTCCTCTTCCCTCATTGTGTTTGCCGTGTCTCAACCAATCTCAGTGCCATCAATAGGTTGTGTCTCACGCAACCTCTTCTAGCACACATATGGCATTTGAGAGAGTTTTCCCATTCCCTTAGCTAGTTCAAGGAACTCAAACACTGGGGTTGAATCATACGGGCGATCATCAATGTAGGAGCTTTGTTTTGCATGTGTGCATGCGTTGTCGTCTGCGTCGATGCCCAACTTTCACGTAAGATTGCTGATTCATCTCTTTTCTGTGACGAGCAGCCTTGTTGAGAAACATTTGTGGGAGGATTGAATTTCTAATTGACTGACTAGTTTGCGCTGATGCCAGTGCATCCAAACGTACAAGTTGTGCACTAGCCAAACGCCAGTCTTGGACACGAACCCTCAATCCTTGGCTCTAATTTCTGACATGTGATTATGCTCCTTCCTCCCTCGCCTTGCACACTTGATTGATTAACAGGCCGACTTGCCGTTCTGGAGTCTTCTTGCAACCCTCTACACTTTAGAGCTCTGAATTGGGATTCTTTCATAGGATCCACGTGAGTTATTCTTCTATCATGACGCACTGTTTGCTTTTTCTCAGGACGTTAGTGGGATGTCGACAAGCGGACGCCCTTCGTCTTCGGCCTCCTTCGGGGGTTCTGAACTCAAGCACAACCTGTGTGATGCAGGCATGCACGTGAGAAATTCTTCGGATCACTACTTCAACCTGTTGAGGGACCATCAATGCAGAAGGACCGTGTCTCTCCTCCAGTTCCTTCAGTGATATTTAGGACGCAACAGTATCTCGGAGGCAAGAATTCTTGAAAATGGATGTGACCTCACGCACAACGTGGGCACAGTCATGGGACAGCATGTCAAAGCTTATGTTGGCGTCAACTGCCCCTTTGAAATCAAAATACTCCCCCAAGTAACATTTGGTATGCCCAATGCCGTCTTAGTGGAGACTAAATGCAAAGGCTTGCCTTTTCTAGACGAGACGTTTGACGTGGTTTTCAGCGACAATGTCCTTGAGCATGCACAACCTGTATCCCTTTACATAGGAGAGACATTCAGAGTTCTCAAGAAGGAATGTTCTTGCGCTTGTTCTCTGGGACTCTGTCTGGACGAGCCCAATGGGCCATCACATGCATGAGGATATGGTCCAACGCCGTGCCATGAGGCTGAACACTGGTTCCCAGTCAGTAAAATTACTATTTGTTTTCCCCTTGCAATCCACCCTGTCACCTCGTACCATTAATTCTTCCTCTGGCCCTTTTCTTCTGAAGGTATCTGAATGATGGCAGTTTCATCCCTCCTTGGGACCATCTCCTTCTCACCAAGGCGGAAATGAAGGATATGCTTATTGAGAAGCGCAAGATGGGTTCAGAGCAGCTCATAGACGGAATAATAGAGTTGATTGATGAGCCCAGCAACATCGACCGGGTTTCCTTGGGTTAAATCATGGAAGAATTTCAGTCCCAGAGGTGGTCTTTGCATCCAGAAACCAACGAGTGCTCGTCACGAACAAGGCACTGGATGGCACAGGGTGAAGTTCATCTCACTCGGCCATTGCTTATGCTACAGACTTTGAAACAGCTCCGGAAACTTTTCCCTAACGAGGCAAGATTTGATTTGGAGCCTTGTGTGTTTGCAGCACAAAAAATGTAAAAATGTAGATATTTCATTGGTGTTGTATCTTTGATTGATTGCCACGGCCCAAAAGAACGTAGCAGTCATTTTTTCAAATGAAACAACGGTTGTGGCTTCCTGCTATTCTCAAAGACTGCCGCCTCCTCTTTCCACACATTGTGTTTCATAGCCACATCATTTGTGCTTTCGTGCTGCCAGATTGCAAATGCAACAACGTTTGAAGCCTTCTAACATTGTGTTCCTCAACATTTTCCTCGAGTTTAGCTTCTCCGCCTTCCAAAAAGAGTGATCATGCATCCAAAAAGAATGCAGCATTCAAATTCTCTCAAGAGAATATCTGACACTTCGTGCAGGATACTTGTCAAAAGGCAACTCAGGATTGCCCCCCCTCATTCAGATGTCTTCAGTGCTGACTGCAAGGGCGGTGACATTAAAATTTCTTAAACTTTTTGCAAAACGTTTATTACATCTTAATCCTACCTCATTCGGATGTATTCAGTGCTGACTGCAAGGGCGGTGACATTAAAATTTCTTAAACTTTTTGCAAAACGTTTATTACATCTTAATCCTACCTCATTCGGATGTCTTCAGTGCTGGCTGCAAGGGCGGTGACAGCTAGGGTTGATTGCAACCCCACCTTCAGTCTACATCATTTGCACATGGCCATGTGGAACTGAATGAGAAATGTTATCAACACGTATAAAAATTTGTGAAAGACCCTTAGCACATGGGCTCGAGAGAGGAAAGATGTAATATTTGGATAAGACACTTTGACACTTTGGAGCTCACCATAAACCAGGAGACAGACCAAAAATGGTCATTTCGACTTGAATGCACCGCCGTCCTTCTACTTGGAAGTAAGCCAGCTGAAATGTACCCCTGAGGTCTAGCTTGAATAGTTCATTGCACTAGTCAGCCTTCTGTACTCTAATGGTAGAAGGATATGAACAAGCAGGCAGTCACCCCACTAGAAGGGGAAAGGCACTGGGTTGCCATCTCGCTCAAATCCCTGAGAACAGCACGGCAACTTACATTCTAACTTCTCAGCTTTTGTGTTCAGTCTTCACGACAGGAGATGAATCCAGGCCCTTCATGTCCTCTGATCATGCAGGAAGCCAACAGTGCCAGTCAGACACGAGTACCCGTTTTCATAGGACGCGGAGGTTGCAATGCACCAACAGGCCACAACACATAAGAAGAGAAAGCTAGACTGAGAACGCCTTGTCGCAAACCTAAGGCTGGAGCTCACCGTGTTCACCACCTGCATGGTTGAAGAGCACGTCTGCCTCCGCTGATGTGAGGAGAGGGTCGGGCGATCCTGGCAGTAAACCTGGAAGTGAACCAAGAAGACTGCCTGCCTATTCACAAACCAACTCTCAGCTTGTCCTCTGCATCAAGTGTGATGCAGACCAGAAGTTAGCAGGAGGTGCTGTCCAAAAAAACAAAAAAAAAGCTGTGCCTAAATGCAAAGCAAACGGCACGGAAAAATGTTGAGGAAAAATAACACTGCGCAAGTACCCAATGAACACTCCAAGATTTTCTAACGGAGGATCACTGAGCCACGGAGAGGAAAGTGGATAGAACACAAGTCATGATACTGTCTTGCTCACCTTGAAACCCGCACGGCCTGTCGTTGCCGTGGTGCACTGCTGGAAAGTCAGCTGTTGGATCTGACAGGCTGAAGTTCCTCGGAAGATGGCCAAGGTTCCAAAAGAGAGTCCCTGGCTTCTGCAGAAGCAGAGGCCATGTCTCCCACATGGTGATGAGCTACATCTGGGAGGTCATCGGCTACTCACCGGGTGAGGCCTTCCGACATCGATATAGCTATATCGATGTAGCTACATCGATATAGCTATATCGATGTAGCTACATCGATATAGCTATATCGATGTAGCTATATCGATATAGCTATATCGATGTAGCTATATCGATATAGCAACATCGATATAGCTACATCGATGTAGCTATATCGATGTAGCTATATCGAT
>SZWC01003132.1:56925-68084 GCA_023375785.1 Penium margaritaceum | reverse complement strand
TATTTACCATCAGTACTTCAAGCTTTTGCCATTTGTGTGTAGCTTGTGTCCGCAAAACTGCATGGAGCATTCAAAGCCAACTACACCGAAGCCCACTCCGGACAAAAGTGGTGGCAATAAACTCCTACCTCAATCCAAAATTCCTGTACTACTCCTCCACTTTACCCCCCGCGCAAGACCACCTTAACTCTATAACCAACGCCCTCACACAATTTCTGTCGTCCCACAAAGTCCCCACAGATCCCCAAAGATTTTTCCATCTTTACACGCACAAAACTATAATCTGCCCACGCACGGAACAAGGACTAGCAGTCAAATGGCCCTCTATCCTCATCCAAGCACAAAGCGTGAAATGGATTTACGACTACTTGAAGCCACCACGATACAAGTGGAAACAAACAGTTTTAGACACACAACACCAGCCCAAAAAAGGACATTTCTAAAATACTCAACATTCGAAACCTCCAACTGAGCTCAAGATGAAGACATTACCTCTCATGCTTCTTAGACACAAATCCCACAATCCTCCCCCCAAATCTCACGTGGCAAGACATCTCCTTAGAATATGTGGCATATAACAGACACCTTCTCCAGCCAAATTCACAACCCTTTGGCATCACCTCTCAAGAACGCTTCCTCCTCACCTCCGAGATACTAGTGAGACATCTTTTCGACCCTCAACTTCTCTCTCAGACGCTCAGAAAAAAACCCACCCTGAGCCAGACACGAGTGATTGATGAAGTCTGACAACACCTCCCTCTATCTTGGATCTCCATAATGACAAATCCACCTCTCCTCACAGATATTTACAAATACACCCCCTACGTCACCCTCCCCTCTCTCACAGGACTCCCTATTACCATCATCTACAAATTACGATAGCGGGGTCCCGAGATCTGGGGCCACCCTCTCCAAGTTTGCACGGTCATGGGCCGCCTGTGCCGTCACCCATGGGCCCAGCCCCGGCCTTTCTACGGGCCAGACTGTGCACCAGTATATTTAAAAAAATGAATATTTCTAGGGACACCGCACCAACCAGACATCCCAAGCTATAGAATTAAGAACGGAAACCCGTCCCTTTAGGACCTATACAAAACCCTCTTGCAACAAGAAAACCCCTCCGCAACATATAAACAAAAATGGGAAGAAAAATACCCCAGCACCGTTTTCCAATGGCAATACATCCTCAATAGCCTCTTGAATACCCCCATCCATCTTCGCCCACAAGACGTCATGCTTCGAATCATTCACCGATCCATACAAGTAAATCATAGAAACCGATTCCTCCCCCCCCCCCCCCCCCCCCCCCGTCGTCCCCACTCTGCCCACGTTGTAACCATCCAGAAACGATTGAGCATTGTTTTATGCAATGCCGCGATATCCAACCAGTCATCCAACGCCTCCGCATCCTCTTCAATAACTTCTTCCCCAAGACAGCACCAAATCTTCCGAACATCCTCCTCGGACCCACAACCCCTGACAGTAAGTGCACACTCTTGGAAATCACACGAACCACCATTTTCCACCGATTATGGCAAGAAAGATGGGCCCAACCAATCCATAACCCCACCCTGACTATTCTAGCAACAATACGACACCTCCTTCAAGACCACCTCACACATGTATCACTAAGATTAGCACAACTCCCTCATAGTAGGAAGAAAACGAAGACCCACCAACTGCTATACACCGAAATAACACAAGCTCCCTTCCTGTGCAGAGCACATGACGGAAGAGAGAATTTGGTAATCAAAATCACACACAGATCCCACCGCTGGTGGAAGCACCCAAGAATATATAAGCTGTAAGTTGTTTGGGGGGCCGGGTTCAATCCCCGGGCTTGTTTTGGTGTCTTGGAGACCCTCCCGCTCCCACCGGTTACGATCAAGGGACAAAAACAAAACTTCGCCTACTATGAAGTTATTTACCATCAGTACTTCAATCTTTTGCCATTTGAGTGTGTGTAGCTTGTGTCCGAACAAAACGACATGCAGCATTCAAAGGTAACTACACCGTTTTACATCCAATAAGGCTTTTCTGGAATAAAGAAATAGAGTATTTATTAACATGTCAACCTTGATTTTGTGTGATAATTGAATTAGTGGCTCAACTTTCATGAGAATTAAGTACATTAATTTACACAATATCTACAAAATTCAAATTCAAACTAATCTAAGAAATTCATTTTTTTACCTTTTTTAAGTAAATCGAGCCGAATTGTAATTTTTGCACCACGCACTAAAGCGGAGTGATGAGAAAATTTTACGAAAAATTTAGGTGCATATTTCAGCAACGCATATTTTAAAAATGCCAAGGACACGTTATGAGGTGTAGAATGTGCTGCAGTTTAACTGCATCAATGTCAACACCCACTTCCCCTATCATTGCTACCAACATATGCCGATCTAACAACCATGTGCGATAGATGGAACATCATTCGCAAGCATGACAACAATGAATTGACTCTAGAATGCTTCTTACCATCTTCAGCCGAATGAGAAGCTTTAAGCCAAAAAGAACAAAAAAAGGAACTCAAGATGGACACCTTCCCTTGAATCAGGCATAAGATGTGGCCATTCAAGGATTAGGTTCCAAAAGGAAATCATTCCAAATTTGTCCACAACATGTTGGCGATCTATACATCTGCTCTCATCTTCATGCATTATGGTCTATGGAATGTGATTTCTTTACAATTTATTTTGTGAATTTCTCAATCTAATGAAATTTTTTATAACTTTGAATACCTCAATCGCCAGTATTTTCATACCTCATGGTAAACCAAATTATCACTTTAGTAGTTGGCTTTCCCCATCATTAATAATAGATCTCATTTTATCCATACATGATTTTATCATACTGAATATCATTTTTTTACTTCACAAGGACGTGTTAAAGCATCAATGATTAAAGAGAATTGGAGGGCATGCCATCAAGTAAAAAATGGGGTCCAAGTAGGCACTTTGCATAGGTCTATCCTAAATATTTATAACAAAACATTACTTAAGAAACAAACACATGCAACATTTTTAATTATTCAAAATTGACACTTTATGATGTTCAATTATGATATTCAACGTGGTCATGCATACATAAAAACACCATTAATCCCAAAAAAGTGGATAAATTTCACCCAATGTTGTAGATCACCTTACTCAAACTTTTTTCAGACCTAAAGAGCCATGTCTCTGGTGGCAACATGCCTCCATCAGAACCACTAGAATCAGAGGAGGGCACGTAGTAAGATTTTAAAGACATGTTTTGACAATAACGTTGAGGCAAAGGATGGAACATCTCATCAGCTAGCGAGGTGACAACACATCACACAAAATTTAGAAGCCCTACAACAACCTACGAAATGCAACCAATCCATCAACAATTACTATAACAAGAATCTATATAGGTCTTGCTTTACATTTTCTAGTTACCAATACAAGGGGGATAAATTTTACATCCCTCCCATACTCAAGTTCTTACACAACATTCACATTTTTTGTGTACCATTAGAAAACATAGCGATTGTTCTACCAATTCGATGATGCAATTTTGGCCATATGCTCCGACTTGAGGTGTCTCATCCTAGAATGTTTTAAATTTTATTATCAATTTCATGAATTTTCTATAAAAACATTTCAAGCCGTACAGAGTTTTTTCTTGTGTAAGCATTGGCTTCATGTTGTTGAAAATCTCTAAACTTAAGGCTAGGTTTCTCATCTGATCTTCTCATGGAGTTTTCCACATAACTTCTATTTATTTATGATTTACTATTTGCTCATAGTAACAAAGAAACTACATACTTAACATGTTGCATCCTAACATACACAAGTCCCTAAATGATGTGACAAGACATATTCTTCATTATATTTTTACCCCACCGCACATCGACTGTAGGACTTGTGTCGATTTGCCCACAAAACACTGGCTAGCTACCTTGACTCTTGCTCCTTTGATCATAAAGTTTCAAACACGTTTGAATGTGTAATAGAACGGTCAAAAAAGGTTTCACAAACAAAATTGATGTTTTGATACTATTTAGTTGAATTCTTGACCATAACATCATTTTATGAAACAATAGCTTGATATTCTTGAAACTCCCCAACCTTCATGATACATTGGTTTTAGCAGCCACTCACAACGTAATGTCACGCACATCGCTCCAATTAAGTGCCCAAGCCCAAAGATATTACCCTTCTTTTTCTCACGATCGTACACATGTGCTCATTATATTCGACTCTAATCATCGCAGTACATTTCTAAATGTAAATTATTAACCTTTCCCAAATCCTAAAACTGTCTTATATCCTACAACTCATCCATGTGACCATCCATGTTCCATTCGGTCAATCACTTTGTATAATAGCAAACTAATGCTTAAAGGATAGCCAATATCTCAAGTAAAAGTTTAAAACCTTACACAAATGTTCAATGCATTTCCCCCATCTACATATTTACACACCTCGTGAGGATGATGGTGAAAGGAGGAAATGCACCCAAAAACGAGCAGCAACAACTCGCAAGGCTGTTGGAAAAGGTTATGAAGAACACCATATCAACGAATCTATCCATACAGACCATAAATAAAACACAACTTTCGAGAATGGCATAGCAACAACACTAATGACCAACCTTATGAAAAAGACCTCGTGCTCGGCAATCCCTTCATTTGGATGTAGCACACAAGGACGAAACCTAGCACAATGGTAGGGAATGAGGGACATGATTAAATAAAAAAAGACGTATAAGAAATGTTAAGCCTGGAGAGCCTCAACTTCCATCTTCTCCAACAGCTCCATGTGGAGATGGATGAGCTTGAGAATGCACACACATGGGAAGTAATAATGACCAACAGATGTATCCAAATATCTAGACAAACTTGAATTTTACCAATATTTTCTAAATCATTCTATCCTCCACACTCTAATGGGACGACATTTTGGATGTGGGTGATGTGTTTGGAAGTGTAATTCACAACCGGTATGGTCTTCAATAATAGAAAACAATTTGACCTCAAGGCCTCACTAGTTTTTGGCATGCATCTAAGTTGATGTTTCAATGTAAAGGCCATCAAACAACTAAAAGAGATGAGTGGAGCTAGATGAATAGCTCATGTGTCTGCTCTCACATCATAAACCATAGGCGCTCTACCTCTCCAACACAATAATTAGATGAGGCACGACACCACAAGAAAGCTCAACAAACACCAACTATAACTTTTCACTCACAATAATCACAAAATTACGAAACCTAAATGATAAAATTGGCACATGGTACAAACTCCAATGGTATTGTCGCGTTGTAGAGTACACATAATGTTTTCGAGAAATCATCACTAGTACTAAACTGGCCCCTATCAAATGTTTTCTCGAATTTAATGGCCTCAACAGTGAAATCCAACAAGCAATTACCATAATTAACATTTTAGACGACCTTCCATGAACTATCATAATGGTTGATGACATTAAAACTACCATTCAAAATCATTAATGTACGAATACCATTATTGGCAATTGTAAAGCTATAATTTATGTACTACAAAGGAAAATCAAAGTCAACAAAGACATCATCCCTTATAGATATAGTTACCATCAATGAATGTGGTCAACTATTATGCTCTACATTTGAGAAGCCAAGGCATGTTAAAATAAACTAGAAAAGGCGAAAGTATAAAGAAAATACTGGGAATTCATGGTGAAAAGTGAGGATGCAGGAAATGTCAAAGGGCACGAGTGGATGGAAAACTACTTATTCTATTTAAAGAATGTATGGTGAATGAACACCCAACCTAACACCTCATAACATTTCCCTTCAAGGTTCATGAGATTGCAAAGTTCAACTAAAGTATGAGGATGAATAGCCTGTGTAACTACCACAAATACAACCATGGGTTTATAGAAGTCATGTAATGGTAAGAAAAGTAGTAGATGGGGAGCTTCTTACACATTCATTGGCAAGGATATGAGTTGAAAGTTTGGATTGTGTACCAGGCTAGGAGTGTTCAAAGAAATTCATGTAAAGGCATAAGCAGATCCACTGACTTTACAAGTTTTGATTTTAATTCAAACATTTATAGGAGAAAATGATATACAAAGCTTTTTCAATAATTGAACACAACATTAGTCTATTGCGGGATCACCTAGCAACATAAATCAAAATTAAAATTGAGCAACAAATCACTCTATGCCAACATTAATGGAAAAAATGACTCTTGCCTTCAATCGAGGGGCCCCTAACATTGAGATGGTTCAAAGAGGCAACAAATAAATAATTAGTAAATAAGGAAGCAATAGATGATATTTGAGAACTACTAAAATTCCATTTGTAGAAGATACCAGTGGAATTGGCAAAATTTTACCCGCAACGCGGGGCACAAGCGTAGCTTTTCCACAACAAAGAAAGGGAGGCAGAAGAGATTGCAAGAACAAATGCAACAGCCCTGATCTCAACGACCTTGATGCGTTACAAGGTTGTAGCCGTTCCCAATGAGTTTGCATCCTCCATGAAATATTTTACACAAATGTTTCCCAGAAGAACTACCTCTGTTATTTTCTACGTAATGTAGTGTCAATCACTTCATGAAGTGGACGGTAAAGGGAACCTAACAAGTAAGAGATCACAAGTTGACCAAACTTAAAAGGTAAGAATTTGAGATGGTCTGTCAAGGGTTCATCAAGTAGACCACATCACCCTATAGTGCAATTTTCTTAAAATAAGAAAACTAAGGAGTTGTGAATATACATGCATTACCAAGCATTAAAGGACGTCATAATTGAGAACCACAGCCCCCTTGTGCAGGTAAAAAACCATTTACCAGCTCCACTGGCCAAGAATTTGCATCAACATTGACTTACATAGTGGTTATCATCACATTTACGTATCAGATAAGAACATGGATGACACCCTTATTCCCTACTTTGAGTTTAGGTTCATACCATTTGGATTCATGAGTGCCCATGTAATATCTATGGCGTCAAGAAAAATTCAAGTTGTTCCTAAACAAATTCATTTTTGTTTATCTATAAGACATATTGGTGTATAATTACACCCAAATTTTGCATTTTTCACACATTGTTTCATTCAGAATAAAATTGTGGAAAATTCTCAAGATACGGCTTTGATTGTCGCTTGACAGAGTTTCTAAGCCACATCATAAGTTGCAAGAGGATCACCATTGACCCAAAAAAATTGTAACCAGTGTGTGACTGGCTTAAATTGATCAATTTTGGGTACATACAAGTATTCTCAGGCTTCTACAACCGTTATTGTTCATTTGCAAAGGAATATGTTGTATTATTTCTCACCTCTCATCTCACTCAAACTAATGTTGAGTGGAATTATGGAGATAAAAAAAATAAGTGTGAAATGAATTGAAAACTCTATTAATTTGGCACCAATCATATAATGAATAGATCAAAGGTGGATTTCATCATAGCCATCGACATGTCCGACAAGAAAACACATTTTTTATCCTCTAAAACGATGGCGGAGAATAACTAGTTACGAAACAGAAAGTACGAGGTCCAAAACTAAATTATGGTACACGAGAAGGAGATGCTAGATAGTTTTCACACATTCAAGAAATGGCGATCCTTTTTAGAATGGTGACGATGTGTTGTATACACCGACCCCTATACACTGAAAAACCTTTAAACTTGGCTAAATCCCACCTGTCAACAAACAATATGAGTGGAATTCATTGAGTCTAGAATGGACTACACTATTGAGCGCCAACTTGAAAAATCAAATCATGCAGATACCCTCATGTGGTAACTGGAATTAATGGTTGAAATCACCGTCCCGCTCATAGGATGAGGATGTTTGTAAAGGGATATTAGGCATATTGTGCCAACTTTTGACACCTGTCAAGAGGAAAAAACGTCTCAGCGGTACAGAGCGAGGCATTGGAGCTTGAACAGGGGCCAAATCTGTCCGGGGGCGAGTGCCCCTGGACATGACCATCAGGAAAATCCTTTCGTGCAAAGCGACAACAGAGGAGCATCGATTATTGCTCCCGACAATCGCATTCGTAACTAACGTCTGTTCCATGTTCCCTCTGTCCCTCGCCCTCCGTGCCTGACTCCGCTCTCCCTATTTCGCTCGTTGCGCGCGCTGTTTCAGCAATGGTTGCGTGATTCAGCCCTCATCTACTGCTGCTTTCTCGAGCGCGTGGGTTGGCCTCCCTCGGCCTCAACGGTTCGCACTTGTATGTGCTGGTTCTGGTGCTGGTGCTGGTGCTGGTGCTGGTTCTGGTGGTGGCGCTGGTGCTGGTGCTGGTGCTGTGCTGCTGCAACTGCCGTGCCTGGTGCGGTGGTGGTGGCGCTGGTGCTAGTGGTGCTGGTGCTGGTGCTGGTGCTGTTGCTGGTGCTGATGCTGGTGCTGGTGCTGGTGCTGGTGCTGGTGGTGGCGCTGGTGCTGGTGCTGGTGCTGTGCTGCTGCAACTGCCGTGCCTGGTGCGGTGGTGGTGGCGCTGGTGCTAGTGGTGCTGGTGCTGGTGCTGGTGCTGTTGCTGGTGCTGATGCTGGTGCTGGTGCTGGTGCTGGTGCTGGTGCTGGTGCTGCTAGTGGTGCTGCTGGTGCTGTTGCTGGCGTTGGCGCTGCGGCTGGTGGGGAGGCTACTGTTGATGCTGTGGCTCGTGCTACGGCTGGTGGGGCGGCTTGTGCTGGTGCTGGTGTTGCCTCTGTGGCTAGTACTGCGGCTGTTGCTGCGACTGGTGTGGGTGCGAGTCCTCTCCTCTCTGCACCCTCCTCTTCTCCGATGCTCTCTCCTCCCTCTCCCATCCCATTCCTCTCAATCTCCTCTGTGTGCTCCGTGTTTGTCTGCTGGTGCTTTTGTGTGCTTGCGTGTTTGTCTGCTGATGTGTTTGCTTGCTAGTGTGTGCTGGTGTGGTGTCGTGTCCTAGCATGTGCTTGAGCGCTTGAGCGCTTGAGTGCTTGAGTGCTTGAGTGCTTGAGCGCTTGAGTGCTTGAGTGCTCGAGTGCTTGAGTGCTTGAGTGCTTGAGCGCTTGAGTGCTTGAGTGCTGGGGTGCCTGTGTTTGCGCGTCGGTGTGTCTTGCCTGTCCCCTTCGCTCTCAGGTACCACAGGCATCAGCTTCTTGCCCACGCCGAGAAATATAAACTGTGTGGGTCAATTTCGCTCGGCTGTCTGTTGAAGAAAGAGCACTGTCTCCTGAGCAGTTGCGGCGCGCGAGTTCAAATCCCCCATTTCCTCTAAGAAAGGAGTGCTCGGAGAGAGTATTCTCCCAGCTTGGAGCTCTTTCCCACCCCTCAGTCAGCAGCAACCGCCAACTCCGATCTGGTCCAAGCCCGAGGTCAGGCAGCCATGCTGCGAGACCAACGGGCCGCTTTTCTAAAACAGCAGGCCAGAGTCCAAGCGGCAAATGTCACACAAGCAGCCTCTGCTGCGCCGAGGCCCCCGCCAGCAGCAGCACCCGCAGCCGCAGCAGCTGCTGCTGCTCCGCCCTCTGCTCCGACGCCAGGAGCCGTGCTTCGGTCCCTCGACCCATCGAACTGGAAGCAGGATGCCGACATATATGCTGCCCGGATTGCAGTGCAGAGGCTGCCCATCGGCCAGAAAATGAAGAAGATCATTGAGCTGCTGTTCAAGGCAAGGTGGTATGTGCTTCACCCGTTCGCTTTTGCATGCTGCGCCGTTCGTCCCCTCTGTTTCATCTACTGCATTGTGTCCTGCTGTGTCACTGCGCTACAGTGAAGGCCGTGGCTGGCTAGTATCGGCTGTGAATGTGTGCTATGGGAAAACTCTCCGCAGACTTTTTCGAATTGGTGTGCCGCGATGCACATCCGCCGTCACAGCCATTGCTGTTGTCATTGTCGACAACATCGTCGTTGGCATCGTCGTCATTGTCATCGTTGTCTTCATCAACTTCGTCGATGTCATCATCTTGGTCGTCCTCGTCGTCCTTGTCATCGTCGTCGTCGTCGTCGTCGTCGTCGTCGTCGTCGTCGTCGTCGTCGTCATCGTCGTCGTCGTCGTCGCCGTCGTCGTCGTTGTCGTTTTCATTGTCATCATCGCCATTGCCATGGCCGCCGCTGCCTCCCCCGCCGCCTCCGCCGCTTCAGCTGTCATCATTCATCGCCGACATCATCGTCGTCGTCGTTGTCATCGTTGTTGTCGGCTCTTGTCGTGTCATCGTCGTCAACGTCGACCAGTGTTGACTTTGAGAGGTCAAGGTCGCGACCCAGGTCGAAGGGTCGACCCTCTGCTTCCGGCGTCGGAGGTAGAGTCGACGGGTCGACGAGTCGAAGTCAGGCCCGCGGGAGCAGAGTTACTACCACGGTAGTAACTCCGCGGTAGGGGAGACACTACCGCGCTATCACCTCCCCTACCACAGAGTGACTTCCTCGGTAGTAACCCCCCTACCGCGGAATCACTACCACGGTAGTAACTCTGCGGTAGGGGGGTTACAGTTGACGGCGGCAACTCCCCCACCGATAAATGCATCACAATTTCTGGTGGGGGGAGTTGCGATGTTGGAGCGACTGCAAACTCTGGTCAAACCTCCATCTGCGATGGAAACCACCGTGGAAAAAATAAATAAACAGTCAAGCACCACGTTGGTCCGCGCACGCGGGATGTTTGTCGTACCAACATTTGTCTTTTGTCGCTGTTAGCCGGCGGTTGCCGGCGCTCGCACGGCAGTCTTGTGCTGATCGCGGTCCGCCGAGGGGAGGTCGACTCGATCCAGAAAAACCTGGAAAATGCGACCCAGGGTCGAACATTGACCCTTCGACCTCGATTTTTTTGGCAGAAAATCGAGGATGGAGGTCAACATGGACGTTGACGTGGTCATCGTCTTCGTCGCCGTCGTCGTCGTCGTCGTCGTCGTCGTCGTCGTCGTCGTCGTCGTCGTCGTCGTCGTCGTCGTCGTCGTCGTCTTCGTTGTCATCGTCATCGCCGTCGTCTTCGTTGTCGTCGTCATCGCCGTCGTCGCCGTCATCGTCGTCGACGTTTTTGTTTTTGTCGTCGTCGTCGTCTTTCTCCTCCTCCTCCTCCTCCTCCTCCTCCTCCTCCTCCTCCTCCTCCTCATGCTCGCCATTTTCGTCGTCGTCGTCGTCTTCGTGATCGTCGTCGTCATTGACATTTGTTGGTGTTGTCGTTGTTGTCGTCATCGTCGTCGTCGTCGTCGTCGTCGTCGTCGTCGTCGTCG
>SZWC01003132.1:22417-41234 GCA_023375785.1 Penium margaritaceum | reverse complement strand
GATCTCCCAGCAGTCAAATCCATCCTCGCTGATGTACCGAGGAGGTGGTGCCTCAAAGTCCTTTGGATGCCGCTCCGTGGGGAGAGTAACCGCAGGCTGAGGAGGGTGAGAGACGGGGAAAACTCCTGGAAGAGGGTGATCACCGGGGAAGTCAGGTGACGGTCGTATCGGGGACACGGGTGGAGGTCGGATACCCGTCTGCAACTGACGGAGGCGCTCCTGTAGAAGACGAATCTCTCGCTCCTGGGAGTCATCCTCGAAGCCTGGCATGAATGGCTCGTCATCAAGGAGGTCCGCAGGTGGTGGAGAAACCACACCAGGAGGTGAAGCAGGCCGAGCACCTGTCACGGGCACATGGGCCGAGTGCTGGGCGGATGCCGCAACGCCGGCAACTCCCTCAGAAATCCGTGAAGGAGCCGTGGACTAAGCACGCAGGAGCTCAGTCAGCGTGCGGATCGCGTCAGTCTGCTCTCGCTGCAGATGACGCATCTACTCCTGCTGACTGCGCAGGTCTGCAATGGCCTGCGAGGGAGGGCTCAATACCCCTGAAGAAGAGGAGGAGGGATCACCTGGTCCCTTGTCCTTGTCGTCGGGCGAACTCATGTCGCCGCTCACTATGGGACGACAGGTCAAGTTTGCCGGGTTTCAAAACCGTCTGCGTTTCTCGGGGAGTTAAAACGCTGGCAACTTTTGACTTTCCGGGTGAAAATTTGGCTAAGTGTAATGCTGACGTCAGCAAGTGGTTGCTGATGTCAGCACGACCTGATGACGTCAGCAATCAACAATGCTGACATCAGCTCGTCCCCTCCTTTTTCTTTTTTTTTTCTTGTCACGGTTCTGCCGCGTGTGGAGCCGCCTCGCGGTGGCGCGCGGCAGCTCCGCAGAAGCTGCGCAGCAGCTTCCGCCCAGCTGCTGCTGCAGCTGTGCTGTCAGCTGCAGCAGCAGCTGCGTAGCTGCGTGTGCAGCGGTGGCAGCAGCGGCTGCGTTGCTGCTGCTGCTGCTGCTGCGCGCGGCGGCTGCTGCTGCGCGCTGCAGCTGCTGCTGGCTGCCGCCGCCGCGCGCTGCTGCTGCTGCCACTGCTGCGCTGCTGCTGCCGCCGCGACTGCCGTTGCTGCTGCTGTGCCGCTGCCACTACTGCACTGCTGCTGCCGAGGCTGCTGCTGCGCTGCTGCTGCCGCCGCTGCTGCTGCCGCCGCTGCTGCCACGCTGCTGCTGCGGCTGCTGCTGCTGCGCTGCTGCCGCCGCCGCCTCTGTTGCTGCTTCTCTGCTGCTGTGGGAGGGCGGCTGCACGCACCGCAGCCGCCACACACCTCTGCGTGGCGGTAGACGCCGCTGCTGCTGCCTCTGCAGCTGCGATCTCACGTGGTGGTTGGAGTATGTTGACGGCGACCGGCAGTCACCAACAGATCCCAGAAAACTCTGCTGCAGCGGTGACTCTCACTGCTGCTGCTCTGCTACGTCTCTGCTGCGCAGCTCAGTGAGAGCTGTCTCACTGCTCTGATACCATGAGAAAGTGCGTAGAAGCTTCCTAGCAACACGGCCGCTGACCGGGCGTCAGTGCCTGGTCAGACGGTGACGACAGTCACAGGTCGTACACACAACGCCAAGGGTTTGGCTAGGAGACACAAGGCAAAGTGTCAGAATGCTTCAATTTAGCATATGCAGAGAGAAATGACAACTGACAGGTCCAAGGCATAAATACCTGCCGCGGCGCACGGCGGGTGTCGCACGCGGCAGTCCAAGAGCTGTCCTAAAACCGGCCGAAAACCACTGTTTTTGGCCGTAACTCTGCGCACATATGCCAGAATCCTACGCCGTCTGAACCTAGACGTGCAGAATCAAAAGACGGATGCAGCGACTGGTCACATGCATGCATCCATCGACTGACAGTGAGCATACAATGCAAAAAACATGCAAGTAGGCCTCATGGCCAGTCCGCCGAAAGGCGCCTGCAAGACGTAGAAGGCACAGCAAAGAGTCCCGGTGGCATCTGGGGCTCTGGAACAGTGGTCGGTCAGCTCCAAGCAGGTAGTCCGTCGCCTGTCGTCGCGCCGGTGTCACCAGGGCCGCCTGCCTCAGGGATCTGCACGAGTATGGACATGGCCGAGTGGTCACAGTAAACTGTACAGGAACGGCACAAAGCACAACAACAACATGTAACAAGACGCTCCGGGTCTAGGCCACGTGCAACCTACATATGTCTAACAAAAATTCAATAAAGACTCGATCAATCAGTACTGAGTCTTTTAAGGTACCATTACAAACCACTGTGTACCTGGGTCTCGACCATAGGGAGAATGCACACCCTCTCATAGACAACATGCGACAAATGATGATGGAATCTCCCAGAGCACTGGCACAAATCGCCGAGTGCCTGGGTCTTGACCATCAAGAAAACTCTATCAGCCATGTACTGGTGAACCAGGCGGCTGGAATGCATCATATGTGTCACAGAAGGAGTGATGTAGTCGTTGGAGAACCATCAGCACAAACTGGAAAGTACTCACTACACAAGGCTGTATGGAATTCAAATAGCTCAAAGCCCATACACCTGTTGGTGTGTCAATGCAGTACAGATGATGAGCTCTCGGCTTGCTGCGCACACATCACTGTTCTACAGTTGACCTACTCTTTAGCACGTGACAAAACCCTCTCCACCGACATGTGGATTCGCCATGCGAAGAGGCCAAGGAGTCCACTGATCCACAGTTGAGCGGCAAGGCAAAATGCGAAATCTACTGTCTCAGAAATCCTCTCTTACGACTTGTGTTCTCGTGATTTAGGGGAGGAGGGGGGGGGGGGTACTTGGATCTTACTAGGTAGCCCGGGTTCTACTCCCTAGGATGCATGCTACAAACAAGCCTGTGAGAAAACAGGCTCAGCACAGGTCAGGCTCAAAGCGTGGTGGATGCGAAGAACCACGATCGTTGGTGGGCTTGCTGCCTACCCGATTGTGATGAGCTAGCCTCTCACGCTCCCCCCATCACTTCTCGACTCACTCTCGCAGTTCTAACTTGAACCTACTTCGTTCATGGCGTCTACTCTCTTATAGGCACTTCCTTGCACAATCCCGGTTCTTCCTCTCCTTCTTCAGCACCAACTACAACACCAACACAATCCCTGGGTTGTAAGAACAATCAACAAGGTACCATGTAGGAAGATACATACGCTCTCCCTCCATGATACAATCCTGGGAACATGAATCTAAACACCGTTGTGCCCGGACAATCGTGCTCTCCATGCATGCAGAAAGCTACGAAACTATCTGTTGTGGTGAAGAGTGCATCCCCCCTCGCTTAAACTACCCTGAGAAGAACAATCAAAGAACGGCTACACTTGAGAGCAGCTACACAGGTGAAAGCGTGACCAGAGAGGGGAGGATGATGCTAAAATAGCTTCCATGTGCACAACTCACTCATGCATTGTAAAACGACTGTCAGTCACCAACTCCATTGTGGTACAAAAATGATAAGTCAGTCTCACCTCACACGCATGGAATCTACCAAAGGTCCATGTTGGCAGTGTCCTGGGTATCACTCTCATTGGGCTCAGAGGGTGCACGGGTGGAGAAGACGCTACCAAATGCTCCATGGCTGGAAGAGGAGAGAGGGGGGCAAATCCCTCACACCTGCCAGCTGCCAGAGATCCCAACCAGTGGGCTCTAGAGCTGTGTTTGCAGATAAGATGGTGCCAGAAGCTCCTAGAGTGAAGGGCAGGGATGAAACTAGACCTGTATGTTTAAAGCTCGCGCCTACAGTCGATGCATCAACTGCACACTCTAATGTGCGCAGTCACTCTTGCATTGTGGTCATCCTGGAGAAGAGAGGCATGCTCACGCATCTCAGCATGATGACTACATGAAGCTCAAACTCAACATCCTCGAGCACTGCCAACACCTCACTATAGGTAGCACACAAGGAATTCACCACTCGACGTAGCACCTCCACCTCTGCCTCTGCTGTTCGAAACCAAGTAACGGCAAGTGCCTCGTCTCCTGAAGAGGCACCTCTCCATAGTTCCTGAGGCTGAGACCGAAGGTCAGCTGGAGAACTTGCAGACGTCTCAAGCTTTGAGAAAGGAGACGTGCAGTGCTCGGAAAAGGAGAGGGATGGTCCAGGTGGAAAGGAGAAGGACGGAGGTGAGTTGAAGGATGTCTCTAAGCCGACTGAGGTGTCATGACCACTCGTTGCCTCATGATCTCCATCCAGTGAGGCGTTGTTTGAGGGTGCAATGGAGCTGGACTCAGAATCATCTGAGTTTTGTCCACTACGGTCCTCAGTGAGGACCTCGGCTAACGTACCCTATAATACTCACACTGAACTCCTTTGCATCTATGAGCTCACACTCTCTAGACATGAATATTTAGTCACTCCTCTCCATGTCTCCATAGAAGAGATGCTTGGGTACATCTTGTCGTGTGGGGGTGTTGTTGAACAGTGCCTCACGGATAGCAGCGACATAATTCTCCTGCTTACTGATGAGGGAGAAAATCTTGGCCTCAGTACGGCATCTCAGACAAGGATGACTAGGTGTTCCTGACTTGGTCAAAGGAATAGACTATGTCATCACTACCATAGGTGGGCAAGACTCCAAGGTCTCTGTTATCTCAGACTCCAAAGTGGCGCCTCTACAAGCTGCTACACAATCACTGAAACATAAACAATTCACAGATGCAGCTGATGTTTCCTATGTGGCTGATGGTACCAATGTAGCTGATGATGCTAATGTAGCCGAAGATGCATACGGTGTCGATGAAGTCAATGCAGATGATACAATTGGTACAGCTGTTGCTATTGATGTTGCTGGTGTGCTGATGCAGCAGATCCAGGTCATGCTGCCGGTGTTGTAGCACATGTAACTGATACTCCAGATGGTGATGCTACGGAAGATGTAGGTGCTATCGCTGATGCAAGAGATGGAGCTGATGTAATATCTAAAGCAAATGATGCTTCTAGAGGTGCACACAATGCTAATGAACCAGATGCTACTGAAGATGACAGCACCAACAATGGAGCTGATGCACCTGACAAAGATCATGTTATTGGTACAGCTGGTGCACTGAAGATGATGATGCCAAAGATGGGGAAAGTGATGTAAATTTCGCTGATATAGATGGTACAGCTGATGCTTTGGAAGGTGCCACCACTGTCCATGCAGGGGAACCTTATGAAGACGTCAAAACAAACAGTTAATCTAGTGCACGTGATGGAGATGATGTCGGGAGTACAACGAATGTAGCTGGCAGAGCTGATGTGGAAGATGAAGGTACTGTAGAGGAACCTGATGTAGTTGATGCAGTCAATACTAAAAATATAGTAGCTGCAGTTGTCATAGGCACTGAGATAGCACCAGATCCTACTGAAGGTGTCGACATTGATGATGGAGCTAGCAAAGTTGAAGTAGCTGATGAAACTAAAGCTGATGCAGCTGGTGAATTCAACACCAAGGATTTCGTTGCCGTTGTTGATTTTAGCTGGTACTATATACAAAGCAAGAATTGAAGAGTATGCTGATGCTAAAGACACTACTAAAGCGACAGCTGGAGCAGTTAGTGCAGCTGGTACTGCTGTTGTATCCGAGGCAGCTAGTATTGTAAGTAGAGTAGGAGCTCGAGAGAACATTGATGTTGCCGATGTTGCTGAAGGTGTAGATGGAGTAGCCACAAAAGCTGGTGTAGTTATCATAGATGATGCAGCTGGTACCATAGATGATGAATGAGATACAGATGCAGACACTACACATGACGCTGATGGTGCTAAAACAGCAGATGGAGCAGCTAGTGAAACTAATAGCATTTTTACAACTGAAGCAGCTGAAATCGTAAACCAAGCAGGATTTGTAGAGCACACCGATGTTGCCGATGCTATGGAAGCTATTGATGGAGCAGCTACTACAACTGGTGCAGGTGTCACAGCTGATGCAACTGCTGTCGTAGATGATGTACGAGTTGTATACGTGGATATTACAGATGATGCTACTGTTGTACGCGATGCCGAAGCTGTAGATTTTAGAGGTGATGATGGCACTACCGATGCAAGAGATTAAGCAGATTGGGCAGTTGCATCAGCGGGTGCAGCTGGTTTAGCTAACGTAGATGATGTAGTGGATGATGCAGCCATTATTACCAATGCTAGATTTGTTAGAGAGGACGTTGATGCTGGCAGTGTAGAAGGTGCAGCAGTTAAGGAAGCTGGTGTGGCTATCGTAGCTAGTGGTGTAGATAATGTGGAGAGTGTGGTTATAGACAGTGTAGATGAGGTTGATTTTGTGAATGCTACTAAAGATGTAGATGCTGCAGATGATGTTGATGCGACCAATGCTTCTAAAGCTGAAGATGCTATGAATAATGCTGATGCAGCCGATGCAGCAGATGGAGTTGCACGTACTAATGTGTCTGTTCCAACAAATGTAGAGAGGGTAGCACGAGGTGTTCCTATTCTATCCTTAATGCTCACTGCCACAATTGATGTCAACATGGATGAATGCACACACTCCCCCTTCGACCGCCGTAATGATAAAGGCTGGTGGAGATACAGGCACGCCAGTGAAAAAATGGACATGACGAGCTAAACACCGATGATGCCGTCATGGACGAGATCCACTGGGGAAGGAAGTTGAGAGGGTCTCATCCATCAACAACATGACACCAATGGAGTGGAGGATGGAGAGAATAGTGGCAGAATGAGACGAAAGGTCCGGACTAAGTGTAGAAGGACCATCAGAAGAAAACGGTGAAGAAGGAGGTAACTTTGACATCAAACAGGATGAGTCATCTCGCTCTGGTCATAGAGCTCTTGTAGCATGCACATCAGACAGTGAAGCTCAATGTAAAAGATTGTCAGGGGTCTGGCGATGAGTATGGCTGAGTGATGGAGGTCTTACTGGCGTGAAGAAGGAAAAAATGCATGCGACTGGAGCTAGGGTGAATGTCATTTGCTAGGGCGTTGGCAACACTGGTGCCAATGATGGCGTCCATTGTCGCAAGAGTGGCATTCAAATTCACGAATAGATGGCCAATGTTGGTGAAAAGAGCTAATCCTGTGAGGATCACAAGACTGAGGATGAAGAATGTCGTGTCCCAAAAGTGTAGAGAATGTCCACTGGAGCAGCTGGAGAGCAACATCACAAAAGGGTCGTGTTGGCGGCCCCATCACAACCCCTGAAGGCGGTTGATGATGGGGATGAGCGTGAATAATTCTCTCTCTTGATGGTGATGAGACCAGGGTGAAAGCTGGCCAGAGGATGGAGGCGATCCGATCACCACGCCACCAGGCTGATGACAAGGATGGGCGTGTAGAGCGCTGGCTTTGCATGGTATAGAAGCCGATCACAAAGGAGACAGGGCAAGGTAACCATGAGAGGGCGATGCCAGAGGCTGGGTGAGTGTGCCGGTAGGCTGCTGACACAGTGGGATGAGGGGAACGATCTCTCCTGGTGGTGTAGAAACCGACCACAAGAGTGACTGGCCAGCAATACCGTGAGGTGGTGGTACTGGCAGTAGGACCACAGTGCCTAGAGGAAACTGGTGGTGAGAGTGAGAGTAGGGTACACTGCCTCTCTATAGTATAGATGCAAGCCATGGGAGCACGTGGCCAGGGAGATCACGTGGTGGTGGTCTCGGCTGCAGCCTCAGCATGTCATGGGGTCGTAGATGAAGAGGTGAGGGTGTAGATCGCTATCACCGGATGGTGTTGACATTATGTACGTGAAAGAGGAGCCAAAAGGTGGTCCTGGCCGTGGCAGCATCGTGCCTCGGGGGACAGTGAGAAGGTGACAGTGGTCTACTATCTAATCCTCTGTGGTGTAGCAACCGAGTAGGAGAGTGTGGTGAGGAGCTAGCACTATTCTTAGATGGTTTCAAGGTCATACTGAAGGGCCTCATGTCGATGAAACTGGTCATAATGCAGGTCAGGCCTGCTTGGGCTAAAATAATATTGAAAGGAAATAAATGAAAGAAGGACAAGGTAGGAAGACCCTTCCTTTTAGTGTTGTTTTGTTTTTTGAAAGGGAAGAAATGCAAATATATATATATATATATATATATAAATACCATTGAGTACTTGAGTACACAGCCTATCTCGAATGTCCTGTTGACTCGATGCACTTACTATTTTTTTGGGTAGTGTGGATGGGTCAGCTCCAGTTGCTACGATGAGGGGAGGACACCACCCATAGTCAAGAGGGTGGTTTACACACACATAAAATCAGCCACGCAAAATCGTGTGGATGAGTTTGCTTGTTGACTCGATGTGAAGTGTTAGCATGATGAAATCAATAACTAAGTCAGCGATTGCAGCGTAGGCTACAACCATGTTGCTTCTACACAATTATTGTTGCCATGTTGTCTCACTCCTGATAACTATACATCACTACTCTTAGATAATGAGCTAACCACCTCTGGCAAAGAAGTCACAAAACCAAAAGGCTCACAAAGGTATTTACACCTTCTTCTTTTGTTGACATGTGTCATGCAATCCAAACATAATCAGGCATACACGCCACCTTCAAGAGTACTAACGCCTTAGCATCACATCTCAAGAAGAGCTCAAGTCGTCAATACGCAAGAGAGTATCAAGCAAGGGTTGACTGATCAGCTTGCAACACAAGTCCTTTCATAGCTGTCTCTTCAGTCCTAGAACTCAAAGGCACATTCCTGGGAAGTGGCCTGACCCAGCCACATCACCAATAGACTTGCGATGCGGGCTTGACACATAAGCATCCTAGTGTCAAGGTGACAGACCAACCATGTAGCTTCCAAGAAGCTACGGACTTTCTTTCTTGGAAGCTTCCATAACAAACAAGAAATGCAAAGGACCAGTTTCGAACTCATGACCTCTTACCTGGCCAAATGAACAAAATGGACATCTTAACCACTCACCCACATGGTGTACTCACATGTCCTATCTCACATGAGAGACAACATAGTTGATTCATACTACAACGGATCCAGGGATAATACATCCACAAGGGACAGATCATTCTTGATCCATCCTACAACACTAAACAAGGGGTAAAAATATTCAACAAATCTCTCCCTTGTACCTTGCATCAGTGACCATCATCATTCGTCATCACTTGTGTTGACCATGCCGATACCTTGTCTGTCCGCCTAGTGGAGATCCTTGTCCAGTGGCTTTGTAAGCATGTCAGCCCGGTTCAGCTTGGTACCAACATACTTGAGCTCCACTCTCTACTTGTAGACCAAGTCTCGAGCATAGTGGTAGCAGATCTCGATTTGCTTTGTGCGCCTGGACAGGCTTCGGTTCTTCGACATGTCAATCATGCTCATGTTGTCACTCTTGATGACCATCGACGTTGCCTATGGTGCCTTCATCTCAGATAGCAAGCTTCGTAGCCACTGCATCCCTTTACACACGTCAACCAAGGTGATGTACTCAGCTTCAGCTGTTGTCAGAGAGACACATTCATGCTTGTGACTCTCTAAACTGACTACACCTCAATTCAGCATACACACAAAGCCGGAGGTAGATTTTCTGTCGTTGATGTTCCCTCCCCAATCAACATCAGTGTAGCACATGAGATGGAGTGACACTGATCCGGCGATGCCTCCAAACTGGAGCCCTGTGTGCCGCGTCCCCCGAAGGTAGCGCATGATGCGCTTCACAGCCTGCCAGTGGAGTGGACCAGGATTGGCCACAAACCGGCTCACCTGCCCAACAGCATGGGCTATAACTAGTCGGGTAGTGACCATACATCAGATTGTAAACTACATACTGATATGGGATGTCCGGCATGTCAGTTTTCTCCGCTTTTTTGGATGGGGACATGGAGGAGGAGAGCTTGCACTTTGAGCTCATGGGTGTGCTGGCATGCTTGCAATCTACCATGTCGTTTCATTTGAGGATGCAGTCAAAGTATTTTTTCTAGTTCATGGTGATGGTGCCTGCTGCTCTGTCACGCTTTATGGCAATTCCAAGGTATAAATCAAGAGGACCCATGTCCTTCATCTCGAATCTGTGACTCACATGCCCCTTGAGATCATCCAGCAGGAGCATTGAAGAAGAGCATAGGATCAAGTCATCGACGTACAAGGCGAACAACATAGTTCCTTTGTCACTCTCATGCACATACATGCTAGGGTCATTGTCGCATTGCATGAACGACTCCTTAGCCATGAATGTGTCCATCTCCTGGTACCAAAGTCTTGGCGCTTGTTTTAACCCATAGAGTGCCTTCACCAGTCTGCACACCTTGCCCTCGAGAGCATCAACCCCCTCTAGAACCTCCATCAACAGCTCTTTGTCAAGTTTGCCATAAAGAAAGGCTATCTTGACATCCATCTGCTTGACATCCATCTGCCTGACCTCCATGTTCTCAGCATTAGCAATGACGAGCATGGACCGGATGGAGGCGAACGTCACAACCAGAGAAAATGTCTCATCGTACTCAGTACCAGGATGTTGAGAGAACCCTTTTGCTACCACCCATGCCTTGTACTTTTGTTTCTTGCCGTCATGTTTCCTTTTTACTTTTAGCACCCAATTGGACTCCACAACGTGAGCCCTGGCATGCTTGTCCACCAGCACCCATGTCCCATTCTCTTTGATGGAGCTGAGATCACTAAAAATTGCTTTATCCCACTCCGCTTTGTCAGGTAGTGTGAGTGTCTCTACGACAGGTGTTGGGTCCTCTTGAATCATGAACAAATAGTTGAAGCCTGTCAATTCACCCCTATCTGCATCGTAATGCTACCAAGGTACTTTGAGACGTGAATTGCTCCTTGGACGTACTAGTTGTTGTTGTTGATGCGGAGGTTGGAGTTCTGCTTCATCGTTGATGATGGGAGAGACGTCCTTCTCATGGTTGAGAGGATCAGATACATCGGAATCAGAGTCTCATCAGAGTCTCCTCCGAGTCATCTTCATCAGCTCCTCTCCCTATTGCAACATCTGGCCTATGCCATTATGATGGTGCTTCATCTCCCTCCTCAAGGTGAGTAAGCCACTCTTCGTGTTTTAGAGAGCTCTTGAGTTTGAGAAGCTCTCCCTTACTCATAGACCTTTCGTGAAAATCCACGTCTTTGCTGAGGATGACCTTCTTGGCTCCTTGGCCCCACGGTTTATAAGCTTTGTGGGCGGTGTCATAGCCAATGAAAATACACTTTTTTGTTCTTGCATCGAGCTTTCCACGTCCCTCACTGGCATGGACCTTGGCAAAGTCGGTGCAACCAAACACCTTGAGATGGGAGGCGTCCGGCTTCCTGCCTCGCCATGCTTCTTGAGGAGTCTTCAAGTGCTATGTCTGCTCCTTCTTGCCTCTCCTTCATAGAGCTGCTGCAGGTGTGAGGTTCGCAAGATAGATAGCCGTACGTGCTGCTTCAGCCCAGAACTTAGGAGGCAACTTGCTGTCAAAGAGCATACACCTTGTCAAGCCCACGAGGGTCTGGTTCATCCTCTCCGCTACGCCGTTGCTTTGAGGTGAGTTGGGGGTACATTTATGGTATTCAATACCTTGTAACTTTAGCCACTCCCTACAGGTTTCGTAGTCTCCCCCATTTTCTCTCTTGAATGCCTTCACCTTGTTTCCAGTCTGTTGCTCGACCATAGTGAAAAAGGCTTGCAGATTCTCCTTCATCTCATTTTTCTTTTTGAGAAAGTATATCGAGACCTTGTGGATGTTGTCCTTGATGCATACGACAGGGATCTGCACGAGTATGGACACGGCCGAGTGGTCACAGTAAACTGTACAGGAACGGCACAAAGCACAACAGCAACAAGCACCATTGTGAGAGAGACGCCATGGATGCGGTAACTTGTTTGCATAGCTCGAGGTCACAAGAAGACAGAGAGACAAAGGGGGGGCGAGAGAGACTAGAACCGGTGAGCGCTTGCTCACCACGAGCGACGAGCTCGGGTGAGTGAGCGCCGCCACCCGGGGGTCGAGCCCGACCACTCAGAATTAACCGAGGGCGGCTACTCACCGATGCACGGCCGAGACTGGCACGGTGGCCCCCTAGGGATCAGCACCCAGGCAAATACAGCTCCCCCTCAATATGCAAAACAAGATAACATGATGCAGGGCACGGCAGTGAGAATGTACGGACCCTAGCATCTACCGCATCAGAAAGTTATGAAGAATCATGCAAGAGTTATGTGAGTGCCAGAGAACACTCCTGGGTCTGGCAGTAGCTTGGGGGCGTCCACAGCTTCAGCCAGCTCAGACGGGCTGGCCATCTCCCCAGGTGATTCCATTGTCACTTTCATCTGTACATGCGTGTGTGCACAGTGTGGGAGGCAAGAGGGCACAGAGTTGTGAGTGGCCAACGAACTTCAACACTCCCCCATGCCCCGCAGACAAGCAATCCAGAGCACACAAGAGGGAATCACAAGGAGTGATCACATGAGATGAGAGTGGGGTGGGGAGACATACCAACGATCAGCCTGGATCACGCGGACTGATGAGACCCACAGAGTGAACAACACTTTTGAAGACATTACGACTTAGGGCTTTTGTGAGAAAGTCAGCTCTCTGAGACCGTGTATCCACCCAAGCGACTCGGACAATGCCAGCAGCAATGCATTCGCGAACAAAGTGATGCTCCACATTGATGTGTTTGGTGCGTGAATGATGCATGCCACTGTTCTCAGCAATGGGTTTTGTGCTTTGGTTATCACAGCGTAGAGTGATGCAGCGGATGGGGACACGTAACTGCTGCAGCAGACGACACAGCCAGACAGCTTCACAAGTGCCTGCACCCAGAACAACATACTCAGCTTCAGCAGTGCTACGTGCCACACACCCTTGCTTGCCACTTTTCCAGGAGACTGCAGTGCCACCAATCAGGAAAATGTACCTGTTGTGCTTTGTGCCGTTCCTGTACAGTTTACTGTGACCACTCGGCCGTGTCCATACTCGTGCAGATCCCTGAGGCAGGCGGCCCTGGTGATACGGCGCGACGACAGGCGGCGGACTACCCGTCTGGAGCTGCCCGACCACTGTTCCAGAGCCCCAGACGTCACCGGGACTCCTTGTTGTGCCTTCTACGTCTTGCAGGCGCCTTTCGGCGGACTGGGCATGAGGCCCATTTGCATGTTTTTGCATTATATACTCACTGTCAGTCGATGGATGCATGCATGTGACCAGTCGTTGCGTGCGTCTTTTGATTCTGCACGTCTAGGTTCAGACGGCGTAGGATTCTGACATGTGTGCGCAGAGTTACGGCCAAAACAGTGGTTTTGGGCCGGTTTTAGGACAACTCTTGGACTGCCGCGTGCGACACCCGCTGTGCACTGCGGCAGGTATTTATGCCCTGGACTTGTCATTTGTCATTCCTCTCTGCATTTACTAAGCTATTGAAGCTTATGAGACTTTGCGCGTCTCCCTAGCCTGATCCTTGCTGTTTCTTGCACCTGCCTGCTTGCTAGTGCGTCAGCTGACTGGACAGTATCGCCACGTCAGCAGCAGCAAGTCTAGGAAGCTTCCTAGCAGTTTCTCATGGTATCAGAGCTGTGAGACAGATCTCACCGAGCTGCGCATCAGAGACGCAACAGAGCAGCAGCAGTGAGAGTCACCGCTGCAGCAGATCTTCTGGGACCCGTTGGAGACGGTCGACCGCCGTCAACGTGAGATCGCCGCTGCAGAGACAGCAGCAGCGACGCGTACCACCACGCAGAGGGGCGTGTCGGCGGCGGTGCCAGCAGCCCTTCTCCCACAGCCACCACAACTGAGTAGCAGCAGCAGCCCAGCAGCCACAGCCGCAGTAGCAGCGTGACAGCAGCCGCGGCAGCAGCAGCGCAGCAGCAGTGGCGGCAGCAGCAGCGCAACAGCAGCAGCGGCGGCAGCCGCAACAGCAGCTGCAGCGGCGGCAGTAGCACCAGCAGCCGCAGCGCAGCTGCAGCAGCAGAAGCAGCAGCGGCAGCGACGGCAGCAGCGGCAGCAGCAACAGCGTGCAGCGCAGCAGCAACAGCAGCAGCAGCGGGCGGCAGCGGCAGCGAGCTGCTGCTGCAGCGCGCAACAGCAGCAGCGGCAGCGTGTAGCTGCTGCTGCCACCGCCGCGCATGCAGCCACGCAGCTGCTGCTGCAGTTGCCTGCGCAACTGCAGCAGCAGCTGGGCGGAAGCTGCCGCGCAGCCTCCGCGCAGCCGCCACTGGGCGGCTGCACGCTCGCACAGGACTGCGAGCGGAACAACACCAAAAAAAAAAAAGCGTCAGCGTCGACGCTGACGTCAGCATTCTGCTTGCTGACGTCATCAGGTCGTGCTGACGTCAGCAACCACCTGCTGACGTCAGGACCATACTTAGGCAAATTTTTGGCCGGAAGGTCAAAAGTTGCCAGCATTGCAACTCTTCGAGAAATGCAGACGGTACTAAAATCCGACAAACTTGACCTGTCGTCCCATAGTGAGCGGCGACATGAGTTCGCCCGACGACAAGGACAAGGTGCCAGCTGGTCCCTCCTCCTCCTCTCCAGAGGTACTCAGCCCTCGCTCGCAGGCTATCGCGGACCTACGCAGCTAGCAGGAGGAGATGAGTCGTTTGCAGCGAGAGCAGACTGATTCGATTCGCACGCTGACAGAGCTTCTGCGTGCTCAGTCCAGGGCTCCTTCGCGGACTTCTGGTGGAGCTGCCGGTCTTGTGGCATCCGCACAGTACTCGACCCGGGTGTCCATGGCCGGGGTTCCGCCTCCCGCACCTTCTGGCGCAGTCTCTCCACCACCTGAGGACCTCCTTGATGACGAGCCACTCATGCCAGGTTTCGAGGATGATTCCCAGGAGCGGGAGATCCGTCTTCTAGAGGAGCATCTCCGTCAGCTACAGACGGGTATGCGACTTCCACCTGCGTCTCTGATACGACCTTCATTTCCTTCTCTCGGTGATGACCCCCTTCCAGGTTTCTTCCCTGTCTCTCGCCCTTCTCAGCCTGCGGCTGCTCTTCCCGCGGAGCGGCAGCCAAAGGACTTTGAGGCGCCACCCCCACGGTACATCAGCGAGGATGGGTTTGACTGCTGGGAGATCCTTTTTCAGGTGTGGGCCACCTCCGAGGGAGTTTGGCCTTACTACCACAGCCCATACCAGACTACAGACCCAGCACAGGTGTCGACAGCTACCCGGGCCATGCGAGGACTTCTCTACGCTATGCCACGCGAGACTGTCGTCGACTTCCGCCCCTTCCTTGGCGAGGCTGGCACAGGCACCGGAGCTGATCCTCGTGGAGGCTGGGATCTGGCGCTGTCCCTACTGGCCGCAGAGACGCACGTCACGCGTGCGTCCCACATCCGCGCTTTCCATTCGCTTCGTCAGGGACCAGCGGAGCCTGCGGCGGATTACTGGCGACGCGCCATGCGTATTTACACGCGCTTGGGTACCTCAGGGGGCACACAACTGTGGGCACTCCGGGCGATCATGCTCGGAGTTCGCCTGGAGTACACCGACATCTTCGACCGGTACAGCGACGCTGTCCTTGAGCCCTTCTCGGCCTCCATGCAGCTGCTCCCTTGGGCGCATCAGCTTTTTCTCCAGGTGACGTTGACCCGTGAGGCCGCAGTAGCACATCAGGAGACGTCCCTCGCTGCAGCAGTCGTTGCCTCACCACCATCTTCCATCCTGCACTCACCCTCTTCCTCCTCCTCCTCGACCCCGTCTACACCCACGCAGACGCAGGGCGTCGCAGCAGCCACCTTGGGGAAGAAGAAGAACAGGAAGCGCGGATCGGGCCAGCAGCAGTCGTCATCCAGCGGTAGCAGTGGGCGTTCCATCCACTGCTACAACTGTGGAGGTGCCCATCGCTACACCGAGTGCCAGCGGCCGCTTGAGTGGGGGCGCATCACCCGTGGACTTCACGCGGCCCATGCTGCTCGTACCGCGCCCGGCATGTCGTCCGCACACTCCTCGGGATGCGCGACGACTACGACTGCAGCTGTTCCTGCGGTCTCGCCATCGAGCAGCAGTGATCCAGACCCACGTGACCGCACCATCGCCGAGCTACGTCATCTTCTGGCGCTTCGCTTGCAGGGAGGTGCGAGTGTGTTGTCATCGTCGAGTGGGTCACAGACTGCTTGTTCGTCCGCCTTCGTGACTCGTGATGATACGTGTGGGGGAGCACAGTCCGCATGTGATGAGGATGGGCCTGACTGCACAGACTGGATCCATGAGTCTCACCTTCGTGATTTACGTCATTCCGTCCCACTGACGGCTCAGCGTCCCTCTGATGCCAAGTGTTCCATTGCTCGTTGTACAGTGACGTCCACCGGTCGTGACCCCAGTGGCACTTGGATCATTTATTCCGGTACCACTCACCACATGACGTGTTGTCGCAGTGACTTTGTGGTTCTTGGTCCCGTCACGACTGTCCGTTCCGTTCGCACAGGCTCTGGTCAGTCCTTACCAGTCCACGGTGTTGGGGTTGTGTGCTTCGATGGTCCGTCTGGCCCCTTGTATCTCTCTGACGTGCTATTTGTACCTGATCTTGAGCTCAGCCTGCTGTCTGTGCGTGCCTGCACTCTGATGGGTCTCTCTGTTGAGCATACTGCTGATTCGGCGACTGTGACTGCTTCTGACACCCGTAGCATTGTCCTGCGTGCTTCAGTCGTTGATGACCTGTACCGCATTGCGCGGCCGTCCTCCCCTCCCTCCCCTACGTCCTCTGGTCACGTTTTTGTCACTGGTGTTCTATCCCCAGACCACCAGAGTTTGCTTCACCGACGTCTGTGTCACGTGGGCTCCGACACTGTGTCGAAGCTCATCCGGACACAGCCCGCTCTTGGTCTTGACGCGGCTTCTTTCGAGAAGCCACCTCATGACCGACTGCCTTTTTTGCGCTCAGGGTAAGATGCACCGGTGCACTTACCCTGATTCGCGTTCACGAGCACTGCGGCCTCTCGAGTTGGTCCACTCGGACCTGCTTGGTCCTCTCCCGGTTGAGTCCGTGTCCGAGAGGGGCCGATATGTTCTGACACTGACTGATGACTTCACCCGGATGCAGTGGGTCGACAGTCTGCGTCAGAAGAGCGACGCCGCCCTTGTGGTTCGGCTCTGGCTCGTGATGGCTGAGCGTCAGTCTCGCCACACGCTACACACCTTCCGATCGGATCGCAGTGGCGAGTTCCTCGGTGAGATGGACGCCTTCTTTGCTGAGCACGGCATTTTTCACCAGGTCTCCGCTCCTGCCACCCCACAGCAGAACGGTGTCTCTGAGCGCTGGAACCGCACCATGGAGGATGCGGTCCGCGCCATGCGGTCTGAGTGCGGTCTCCCGGAGTCCTTCGCCTTCGAGGGTTTCTCCTACATGACCTGGGTCTGGAACCGCCTCCCGCATGGTCCGCTTCCGGACCACATTACACCGTACGAGCTCTTGTATGGCCACCATGCTGATCTGCGCCTCGCTCGCGTCTGGGGTTCCCTGGCCTCCGTGTGGTACACCGAGGACCAGCAGGGGTCCAAGGTCTCCCCTCGGGGTCGCTTGTGTGCCTTCATCGGCATTTCCCCGCGGTCGAAGGCCTGACGCTTCTGGGACCCCACTCGCCGTCGTGTCATCGAGTCTCGGGACGCGCTGTTTTTTTAGTCACTCACTTACCGTGATCTGACTTCCATCACAACCCTCTCTGCCGCCCACGTCCCTTCCTGTGAGGGTTCTCGGCGGATGGGGGATATTTCTCCGCCGTCGACCACTGGTCGCCAGGCTGATGGGTCCGCTCGAGCCCCCTCTCGGTCTCCAGCACTTGACGACCCGGCTATTATTGCCGTTGGCCCAGAGATATCGCCTGTGCTGCCCACTTCACACCCTACAGGCACCACGGCCCTCACGCCTCCTCCTGCATCATCACCTGTCCCTGCTAGCGCCCCTGCTCAGGCGTCTGACCCAGTCCAGCCCACGCCTGTCCCTGCTAGCGCCCCTGCTCAGGCGTCTGACCCAGTCCAGCCCACGCTTGTCCCTGCTTCGACTGACACTCTTTCAGTGTCCGGGCCGGCCTTACCCGCTGGCACCCCCAGCTCTGGGCCCCCCACACACGCGTCTCCTCGCACGGCATCCACGGCTGCATCGTCTCAGTCCTCACCTGCTGCGGTTGTCCCTGACCCTATGGACGTGCCCGTCACTGCGCTTGCTGTGCGTCCCTCGACCTCTGGTTACTCTCGTGAGCCCGGTGGTCGCCTTCGACCACTGGATTCCGGAGCTCAGCGGGTTTCGGGTCCCGGACCCAGGCGCCCCACTCGCAGCATCGCGAGCGGTGATCCAGACACAAAGGCCCTAGGCCTGAGTGCCCGCACTGAGCTTTCAGAGGTACACCCAGCGTGCCCCGTCGGGCACGATCTGTTCACTCGCGAGTTCCATATCGCCTGTGACGCAGCAGCTGACCTCGTGGCTGTCAGGCCCGACACTGTGGCGTCTGCACTCGCCACGCAGAGTTCCCCCTCTCTGGCCCCTGATCCGGGCACATTGAGGGAGGCTCTCTCATCGCAGGATTCTGATGCCTGGCGAGCTGCTTGCGAGGATGAGCTTCGCGCTATCCGAGAGCACGGAGTCTATGAGCTGGTCGATCTTCCCTCGGGGAGGAAGGCAATTCAGGTCAAGTGGATCTTTCGCAAGAAAGTGAAGCCTGATGGCTCACTCGAACGCTACAAGGCCCGCTTGGTCATCAAGGGGTTCTCTCAGATTGAGGGAGTTGACTACACTGACACCTTTGCCCCTGTCGGCCGCATGACCTCAGTTCGAGCTCTGTTCGGTGTAGTGGCTCAGCATGACTGGGAACTACACCAGATGGATGTGAACAACGCGTTCCTCCATGGCTCTCTGGATGAGGAGATCTACGTGGCTCAGCCACCAGGCTTTGAGGACGGTGACAAGGTCTGGCGCTTGCGCA
>SZWC01003132.1:4061-14513 GCA_023375785.1 Penium margaritaceum | reverse complement strand
TGGCCCCTGATCCGGGCACATTGAGGGAGGCTCTCTCATCGCAGGATTCTGATGCCTGGCGAGCTGCTTGCGAGGATGAGCTTCGCGCTATCCGAGAGCACGGAGTCTATGAGCTGGTCGATCTTCCCCCCGGGAGGAAGGCGATTCAGGTCAAGTGGGTCTTTCGCAAGAAAGTGAAGCCTGATGCCTCACTGGAATGCTACAAGGCCCGCTTGGTCGTCAAGGGGTTCTCTCAGATTGAGGGAGTTGACTACACTGACACCTTTGCCCCTGTCGGCCGCATGACCTCAGCTCGAGCTCTGTTCGGTATAGTGGCTCAGCATGACTGGGAACTACACCAGATGGATGTGAACAACGCGTTCCTCCATGGATCTCTGGATGAGGAGATCTACGTGGCTCAGCCACCAGGCTTTGAGGACGGTGACAGGGTCTGGCGCTTGCGCAAGTCCTTGTACGGCCTCAAGCAGTCTCCACGGTGTTGGAACCGGGAGATCACAGGCACCTTGACTCGTGCAGGATACGTACAGAGCGAGGCTGACCCCTCGCTGTTCTTCCTGCCGACACCCGAGCGTCTCACCGCCATCCTGGTCTATGTAGATGACCTTCTGATTGCGTCTCCGTCCCTGGAGGCCGTGAAGGAGGCCAAGGCTGTCCTGCAGACCGCCTACAGGATGAAGGACCTCGGTCCTGCATCGGTGTTTCTCGGTATGGAGATTGTACGTGATCGCAGACATCGGACACTGCTGCTGCATCAGGCCCGATATGCACGAGTTGTGGGGGAGCGCTTTAGCGATCTCCTTGGTGCAGTGCCCACTGCTTCCACACCCATCACACCTGATGAGCAGGATGCCCTGAAGGTGGCTGACCCTACACAGCAGGGGGAGACAGTGGACGTGACCTTGTACCTCCGTCTTATCGGATCTCTGATGTACCTGGCCACGACCACGCGTCCCAACATCGCGTTTGCCGTCAACCTCCTCGCTCAGTTCTCGCAGGCTCCCCGTGCGAGAGCTCTTCACGCGGCTGTGCGAGTGGTACGGTACGTGGTTTTCACGCCGTATCTTGGACTCTGCTTTTGTCGGCAGTGTTCGGTGGTCCTTGACGGCTACACTGACAGCGACTGGGCTTGGAGTCCTGACGGGCGCAGTCGCACTGGCTACGTGTTTCTGCTCGGTGGTACCGCTTTGTCTTGGCGAAGCGGGAAGCAGGGCTGCATCGCACGTAGCTCGTCTGAGGTAGAGTATGTGGCTTTGGGGGCAGGGGCTGCTGAGGCAGTTTGGCTGCAGCGCTTGTTTCTTGAGCTTGGGCAGTCAGTACCCGCCATTGTGCTGCGTTGCGACAACCATAGTGCTCTCGCCATTGCGGAGAACTCTGGTGTTTTTCATGCTCGCACAAAGCACATTGCGGTTGAGCATCACTTCGTTCGTGATCTGGTGGAGCGACGCGTGATCTCCATCATGTGGGTTGGCACTGACTTGCAGCGAGCTGATTTCTTGACGAAGGCACTTGCACGCGGAAAGTTCCTGGTGGCCATTCGTTCTGTTGGGCTTCGCCCCGTGCGTGACAGTGGTTGAGTGTGGGATGTACGTTGNGTCACCGGGACTCCTTGCTGTGCCTTCTACGTCTTGCAGGCGCCTTTCGGCGGACTGGGCATGAGGCCCATTTGCATGTTTTTGCATTATATACTCGCTGTCAGTCGATGGATGCATGCATGTGACCAGTCGTTGCCTGCGTCTTTTGATTCTGCATGTCTAGGTTCAGACGGCGTAGGATTCTGACATGTGTGCGCAGAGTTACGGCCAAAACAGTGGTTTTGGGCAGGTTTTAGGACAGCTCTTGGACTGCCGCGTGCGACACCCGCCGTGCGCCGCGGCAGGTATTTATGCCCTGGACCTGTCAGTTGTCATTCCTCTCTGCATTTACTAAGCTATTGAAGCTTATGAGACTTTGCGTGTCTCCCTAGCCTGACCCTTGCTGTTTCTTGCACTTGCCTGCTTGCTAGTGCATCAGCTGACTGGACAGTGTCGCCACGTCAACAGCAGCAAGGCTAGGAAGCTTCCTAGCAGTTTCTCAGCTGCCTCTAGGTGGCGCTCGCGAGGGCACTGGGAGAATTGAGACAGGAAGTTCACAGCAAAGGCTACATCCGCACGCGTGGTCGTAGCGAGGTACATCAGAGAGCCAATGACACGGAGGTAGTCGGTCACATCAACCGTCTCCCCCAACTGTGAGAGATCAGATGACTTCGGAAGAGACTGTCCTGCAGGCGTCATGGGAGTGGACGCTGTGGGAATGGACATGAGGAGTGGAGCGAAGCGCTCCCCCAGGCTGCGCACATAGGCAGCCTGATGCACATGCAAGACACGACGAGCACGATCTCACTCCAACTCCATACCTAGAAAG
Source organism: Penium margaritaceum (assembly GCA_023375785.1). Classification (NCBI taxonomy): domain Eukaryota; kingdom Viridiplantae; phylum Streptophyta; class Zygnematophyceae; order Desmidiales; family Peniaceae; genus Penium; species Penium margaritaceum. Next base: position 12,113 of record SZWC01003132.1, on the reverse strand, counting down.
ACACGAGCCGGCCCCAGATCCTTCATTTTGTATGCCACTTGGAGGAGCGACTTGGCGGCGGTCACAGCCGCAAGATCGGGTGAGGCAATGAGAAGGTCATCCACGTACACAAGAATGGCAACAAGTGGTTTGGTGGGCGGCCCCAGAAAGAGCGCTGGATCCACGGCACTTCTCTTGTAGCCACCCTTTTCAAGAGTGGCTGTGATCTCTTGGTTCCAACAACGTGGGGACTGTTTGAGACCATAGAGTGCCTTGCGCAGGCGCCACACCCGGTTGGTGCCGTCAGAGAAGCCGGGTGGTTGGACCATGTAAATCTCTTCGTCCAACTTGCCATGGAGAAAGGCATTGTTGACATCCATCTGTTCCAGCTCCCAGTCATGCTGAGTAACAAGACTGAGAAGAGCACTAGCTGTGGTGTAGCGACCGACTGGGGCAAAAGTCTCTTCAAAGTCGACACCAGGGATCTGTGAGAACCCTTTAGCGGTGAGGCGAGCTTTGTACCGTTCAACTGTGTTGTCGGGGTTCAGCTTGCGACGATACACCCACTTGGCGGCAACCGCCTTGCGACCCGGTGGGAGGTCAACGAGTTCATACACACCGTGGTGAGAAAGTGCATCAAGTTCAGCCTTCATGGCCTGCTCCCACAGTGGTGAGTCAGAGGCCGTGCGGGCTGCTTGCACAGTCTGTGGCTCAGGAGGAAGAGGGGAAAGGCCAGCGGCAGCAAAGCACGAGGCAACGTACCCGGCTACAGAAGAGGACACAGCGGAGTGGAACTCCTGTTCGATAAGAGAGTAGCCAAGAGCAGTGCCGGGGTGTACAATAGACACTGCGGCAGACAGGCCAGAAATGGTGAGACCAAGAGCACGAAGACCAGGGTCACCAGAGACGACAGGGTGCGACTGAGAGGGAAGAGCGTGTAGGCGTCCACCACGCGTGTAGGGGGAGACTGGGGGAATTGACGCAGCACGCGAAGAGGACAATGGGGCAGCAGAACGCTGCACGGCAGGAGGAGAGGAGACAGGAGGGGGCTCAAAGGAGATAGGAAGAGTCGGCGAGACTGCACCATGGATGGGGGAAGAGGATGAGCCAGCAGGAGAGGCGGTAGGGGAGCCAGAGGAACCAGAGGACTGACCGGGAGAGTCCAATGGTGCCGTGGAGGGTGAGAGCACCGGAGAGGGGAACGTGGACAGAGGGGAGCTCTGCTCGGCAGAGGAGGCGACAGAGGGAACGGCGGGACGCATCGAGGGGAGAACAGCAGGCCCAGAGGGCAGAGAGCCACCCCCACCCCGAGGAGGCGGAGAGAGAGACCCACCAAAGCGGGGCAAGTCGCGCTCAAACAGATGCTCGAAGAAGAGAGCATCACGCGACTCTACGACATGACAGCGCGAAGGGTCCCAGAACCGCCACGCCTTGGAGAAAGGAGAGACACCAAGGAAGATGCACAGACGACATGAGGTGACAGCTTACCGTCGCGTTGGTCAGAGGGAACCCAGACAGAGGCGAGACAGTCCCAAACGCGAGCAAGATGGAGGTCCACACACTGGCCAGTCCAGTGCGCAAAGGGGGTGACAGTGTGGGGAAGAGGACCATGAGGAACACGGTTCCAGACCCATGTCATGTAGGACATGGCCTCAAAGGCAAAGAGAGGAGACTGACCGGAGGCAGAGAGCAGGGAGCGCACCCCATCAGCAAGGGTGCGGTTCCAGCGCTCAGACACGCCATTTTGCTGGGGGGTGTAGGGAGCAGAGGATTCAATTCGCACATCACGGGACTCAAGAAAGTGAGACGTAGGGCCAAAGAACTCACCACCACGGTCGCTGCGGAAGACGCGTAGGGGACGAAGGCAGGCGCGCTCGGCCTGGGGTAGCCAGGACTCTAAGACTTCGGTGACATCACTTTTGTGTCGCAGGGCAAAAACCAAGCGGTAACGTGAGTAATCATCAGTGAGGCACAGCACATACCGGCCAAGGCCACCAAGAAAGTCCTGGGGTAATGGGCCCATGACGTCGGCATGAACGAGGTCAAGAGGGTGAGAGGTGGTGGCGTCAGAGGTAGAGAAGGGTGAGCGATGCATTTTCCCACTGGCATAATCCAGGCAGGTGGATGAGCAAGGAGGAGAGAAATTGGCTGGGTCAAGGCCGTGAGCAGGTTGAAGGCGAAGGAATCGCTAGATCGCGGCAGTGTGGATATGACAGAGGCGGCGATGCAAAAGATCAGCATGGTCAGGCGACAGCAAGGGCGCGACATGAACAAGGGCAGAGGCAGCGGAAGACAAGGGCAGAGTGAGAGGCACACGAAACAGGTGATCACAGCGCACGCCACGAAGAACCACGCGGCCGGAGGAGCGAAGAGAAATGGAGGCAAGGCCGCGGCTGGACGAGAAGTCCATGCCCTGATCATCAAGGGTGGTCACAGAGAGAAGGCTGACCTCGAGGTCAGGGACATACAGAACGTTAGGCAGATAGACAGTACCGCCAGGGCCAACAAAGCGGACGACACCAACACCTTGCACGGGGAGCAGCTGACCGGAGCCGGTGCGAACAGATCGGACAGACTGAACGGGCCCAATGGACACAAAGGAAGAACGATACGACGTCATGTGATGGGTAGCCCCGGAATCAATGATCTAGAGGCCAGGTGAGGCACGAGTGGATGGAAGAACCAAACAAACAGCCACGGTATCACGTGCAGAGGATGAGGTGACATGACCAAGACGGGAGGGAAACGTGTGAGACTGCGAATGCTCAATCCAGGAACGATCATCAGGAAGGTCCCCTTGCACACCACCCGAGCCGCAGCCACGAAGAGTGACATCCGACTCACAGACAGATACACGTGACTGGCCACTCACACTCTCACCTCCCTGAGAGCGAAGGTGCAGGAGCTCGGCAAGGCGACGCTCGAGAGTGCGCTCCTCGTCCCGACGATCAGAGGAACGATCAAAAGAACGGTCAGACGCGCGGTCGGAGTGGTGACCATCGTCACGGCTCCAGTGAGGAAAGGAGTAGTGTGAGGATGGGGGACCGTAGTATGGAGGACCAGATGGCGGTGGCACCCAGCCCCAAGGGTTGGGCGGTGGTGGTGTCGGCTGAAGAGGTGCAAGAGTAGTGGTTGGGGCTGATGAGGAGGATGTGGATGATGAGAGTGCCATGGCAGCAGCAGCTGTAGAAGTGACTACACTAGTGCGCGCCCAGTGAGCACGCATGGAGGATGCAAGGCGTGCGTCGTCACGAGGGGCAGGACACTTGGGCGCTGAGTGTCCGGTGGCGCCGCAGTTCTAGCAAGTGACATCAGTTGCAGGAGTGGCTGAGCCTTTACTGCCACGACCACCCCCACGGCCTTTTCCCCCGCGACCTCCACCCCGACCAGAGCCAGAGCCATTGCCCCCTCCGCGGCCAGCGGCCTGTGTGGAGTGGGCAGAGGCCTGAGAAGACGAACCAGCAGAAGGAGCTGTAGTAGGAGCAGATGGTGAGGAGGTAGTGACTGCTGCAATGGCGGCGCAATGCATGCGCTTGTTTTGGAGAGCATTCCACCAATCAGTGAGACGGGCAGCAGTGAAGTCAAAGAGGGGACCAATCCCCGGCGGGGAATCGGCTGAGACAGGGGAAGAGGCAAGGCGCTCGAGTTCTGTCTGTGAGACATGGAGATACAGGTCAGACAGCTCAGGGATAATACCAGCCACAATGGAGAGACATGCAGAGAGAGGACCTGGTGCAGCCTTGCCAAGGTCACGCAAGAGACGCAGACTGCGGGCCCAGTACTCGTCTGCTGTCTCATCCGCCCTCATCTGCAGCGTGTTGAACTGCACAGTGAGAGTGCTCTGGACAGCATGCCCAGTTACAGTTTTGCGGCGGCGAATGAGCGCATAGGCACCCACTGGGTCTGCACTGGTGCCTCGGATGGGGTTGGCATTGTACGTACTGATGTCGTCGAGAAGATTCTCGGGACCGGCGTTGATAAGTGCCCGCACAGCGCGGGCGGCCTCAGCAGGCTGTGGCACGAAGGAGGCCTTGGCGGGCGAGTAGTACTCCCACAACAGCTCACCCTGAGCCCACGCACTGAAGTGCGTCTCCCAGGATGTGAAGGTGAGTTTGGAGGTGAACTGAGGGGGCGGCGTCTCAAAGTCTTTCTGCCGCGCAGGTGGAAGAGTTCGAGCGGTGACTGAGAGGGAAGAGGAAGAGGTGTTGGCGCCGCTGCCAGTAGATGGTGCTGAGGAGCTTGTGGATCCTGACTGATCAGGGGGAATGACTGCAGCAAAAGCTGGGACAGCACGGAGACGCTCTAGAACCAATGAAGCCACTGTGGACGCTAACTCATGCTGTGCATCACGCTCTCGCTCTAGCTCATCCTGCGCTTTGCGACGTTCAGCCTGTGCTTCGCTAAGGGCGGCTTGGAGAGCCTCCAACTTTTCTTCTGGCCCAGGCATGGTAAAGACAAGCAAGGGACGAAGGAAGGAATGTCAACACAGGTGAGGAGAGAGGAAAGAAAAGTGATGGGCTCACCGAGCTAGTGACGGGGCAGCAGGGCGAAGAGAGGAGACACCACTGCCGCTGCTGAAGAGAAGAGGATTGCCACCCAGCCTGCGACTGCCACGGTCAGGCAGAGAAGACCAGTGACAGACGCCCCAGCCACTGCTGCAGATGCAGATGCAATCAGCACCCCTGAGGCAACGTGTGGAGTGAGCTCCCGGTGAGCACCAGTGGGAGTCAGGACAGCTGCTGCTGTAGAGGCCCGGATGGAGCTGACAGCTGCTGAGGTGGCGTCGGCGGCTGAGGAGGGAGCGGTTGCAACGGCGGCTGCAGCTGATGTAACCTGGGTGGCGATTTTTGCTGCTGCAGCGGCAAGAAGCGTCAAGGAGACTGCCGCACGTGCATAGGCGTCTATTGCACGACCTACAGCTGTCTGTGTAGGGGCCCTGCACGCGCGGGCGGTGGCGGCAAAGGTAGCTGCAGCACCTGTTGCCGCGTCGAGAATAGCCCCTGCCAGACTAATGGAATCGTTGTGAACAGGAAGAGCAGGGACGACACCTGGGACCTCGGGTGGAGGCGATGGTGCAGCAGCAGTTGGTGCATCGGTCGATGGACCGAGAACAGTGTGGGATGTGGAAGAGGCGGTGGTTGACTGAGTACCCTCAGGTGGTTGCATCGTGGTGTGACGAGATGGCGACGGCGGTAAGTCGTCCGAAGTGTAGACTTGCCTGTCGATCTCCTCCTCGCGCGCTGCGGCCTCTCGTTCCACGTCCTCTCGCCAGTAGGCGGGGTCCAGCATACAATACCAGAGCGGGGTGTCGTAGTCTGGTGGTGAGGGAGGATCGTAGTCTCTTGTGTCCTCCCACCCGCCGTCAGTGTGATAGGCAGCGGTCCGAGGGGAGTCAAGCAGCGGTGACTCCAGGACTGAGACTGTGAAGGCAAGAGGAATGTCTGGGAATTGCGAGGGTGTCCAGCGGAGTGCACGGAGATATCCGGGGTGTGATAGAGTCCGGAGTGTGTGGAGATACCACTGTGGGGTGCACGGAGAGGCCCCGGTGCACGAGGATGCCCGAAGTGTGCACGGAGATGCCCAGGGTGCACAGAGGTGCACAGGAGAGTGCAACGATGCACAGAGGTGCGTGGCGTGCGTGGAGCTGCCGGCGGAGTGCACCGAGAGGCTCGGGTGCACGGAGATGGCTGAAGTGCACGGAGACGCTCGGGATCCAAGGTGATGTCCGGGTGCGTGGAGATGCCACGGCGGGGTGCACGAAGAGATCCAGGTGCACAACGATGCCCGGAGTGTGCACGGAGATGTGCGGAGATGCCGGCGGTGCACGGCGGTGCCCGGGAATGCAGCGATGCACAGAGATGCCTGGGGTGCATGGAGCTGCTGGCGGAGTGCACCGAGAGGCCCGGGTGCACGGAGATGACTGAAGTGCACGGAGATGCTCGGGGTCCACGGTGATGTCTGGGAGAGTGGAGAGGTGGCCAAGAGAGCCACGAGACCCACGAATGCCTAGGAACGTAGAGTCATGGGCGAGAGCCGCCCCTTGCTCTGATACCAGTAGTTGCTAGGAAGTTACTAGCTGACCCAGGTGTGTGGGTATGACATGCAACAAGCACCAATGTGAGAGAGACGCCATGGATGCGGTAACTTGTTTGCATAGCTCGAGGTCACAAGAAGACAGAGAGACAAAGGGGGGGCGAGAGAGACTAGAACCGGTGAGCGCTCGCTCACCACGAGCGACGAGCTCGGGTGAGTGAGCGCCGCCACCCGGGGGTCGAGCCCGACCACTCGGAATTAACCGAGGGCGGCTACTCACCGATGCACGGCCGAGACCGGCACGGTGGCCCCCTAGGGATCAGCACCCGGGCAAATACAGCTCCCCCTCAATATGCAAAACAAGATAACATGATGCAGGGCACGGCAGTGAGAATGTACGGGCCCTAGCATCTACCGCATCAGAAAGTTATGAAGAATCATGCAAGAGTTATGTGAGTGCCAGAGAGCACTCCTGGGTCTGGCAGTAGCTTGGGGGCGTCCACAGCTTCAGCCAGCTCAGACGGGCTGGCCATCTCCCTAGGTGATTCCATTGTCACTTTAATCTGTACATGCGTGTGTGCACAGTGTGGGAGGCAAGAGGGCACAGAGTTGTGAGTGGCCAACGAACTTCAACACTGCTTGTCCAAAACCTCCGGTATTTCATTGCTCTCTTGTCTTTCCCGTTCATGCCCTTGGTCTGTCCCTAGAACTTCGCTTGCCCAAACTTGAAACTTCGAATGTTGAGGGCAAAGTCGCACGTCGCATCTTGGGCGCGGCTGGTAAACGCTGGAATGCGTCGTTGGGCCGCCTCAACGATGGATTCCAGCGATGGGCAGTCGGTCCTGTCCGCGGTGTTTCAGACTTGATGTCGTACACGTTGGGTCGCTCGCCCCTCAATGTCGATCCGTCCGGAAAGACTTCATTCTTCCGCTGTTCAGCGATCCTTGCGGGCCCCACGCGTCGCACCAATGGCTGAACAGAATCTTCCCAACAATCCCAGATTTCACCAACCACATGTGAGCGTCCATTGTTGGAAGCTCGATGCTCGTCCGCAGTTCGGAAAAGTCTATCCGGACCTGACCGCCTGCACCGCTCTTCTGACCGGCGGAGACTATGATTGATAGGTATGGTGAGGTGTGTGGACTATGAAAGTCCTCCAACAAAAGGTGCGAAGATCTGTCCAATGGTGTTCAACGATGGATTCCAGCGTTTACCAGCCGCACCCCTTGCTTCACAGGTAGCGTCGCATCGCCTTCTAACTCACTTTGCAGCTCGCTTGGATATGTTCCATGTCCGCATACAGTCCGCGGGGGATTGCGTGCGGAACATGGATTTTTCACGCTCCGCCCACAGTCCCTGGGAGACCGTGCGGAGTGTGAAACTATGTGTAGAGAATTAGGCTCTTCATAATTTGTGGAGTGATTCGTCCAAGAGAGCATACTTCAATAGGTGCTTGAATGGACAAAGGAAAATTATAGTTCTAGCCGAACGTATCAGATACTACGGTGCTCTTCTCTGAATTGTTTCACACCTTAGCCGCATGTCTCTTACGACGGAAGCGCTACTACTCTCACATGGGACGCAAGTAGTGCGTTGAAAGCAAACGTGAAGAGCCGACCACGAGCTTCACAGACGCGACGGGTCCAGGAAGAAGCCAAGGCCGCAGCACTCAGTCTCCCCGTTATGTAGACTGCCGCCGAGGCAACACCTACCCTCCACCACAGTGCATGTGCACATGCACATGAACATCCACATGCACATGCCCATGCACATGCACATGAACATGCCAAGGGGCATGCACATGAACATGCATATGCATCTGCATGAGAACGTGCACATGCTAGAGTTGCGAAACCACGCTTTTCCATTCTCAAAAAAGGGCCCAAAACAGACATCTGGACCTTGTAAAGTGTACATGGTCTTGCTTTGCCCCGTCACTTTCATTCGTGCAGAACGAAAAAGCGGAGCAGGCGAGCCAAAAGTGAAGATGTGTCGGAGCAGATGCACTCTGCGGGTGGACCCATCCCCCGCTCCCCCCCC
>SZWC01003131.1:152107-167381 GCA_023375785.1 Penium margaritaceum | reverse complement strand
CAGCAGCAGCAGCAGCAGCAGCAGGAGGAGGAGGAGGAGGAGGAGGAGGAGGAGGAGGGGAGGAGCGGGAATGGGAGACGGAAGAGAGGGCAAGAGAAACCCAACCTTCTGAACAGAGCCCTTCTTAGTCCTTCGCACAAACGACTTGGACTGCAGCATGGTGGCGCCGTCAACGCTGACAGCACCAATAAGGTTCCGCTGCTGAAGCCGGTGCAGAGGGGAGGAAGAGGCTGCGCTTCTTCTTCCTCACCGCACGCGTTTTGCGTTGAGCAGCGCACCACGGGAAAGTGCAGAACACGTACAGCAGTGCCAGTGTGGGTCGCTCGAGAGAGTGACGCGGCCAGCAGGCAGGTTCGACCAAGAGGAGGGTGATGACTGACATGCAAGTCGACAGCAAAACCCCACACCACCAGGCCAGCGCGAGGACCGTGCTAGGTCTTATGGTTGGAGACAACACCCTAAAAACCGCCTGCATTACTCACGTCAGGCGATGAATGCCCAACTGCTCGAAAACCCTGAGCTACTCAAACCGCCATGACGTAGGAGATGCTCACGCCAGTCCAAAATGCTTGCGTCAGTGCGGGGCGAGCCGACACGAGCAAGGGCTGAGAAGCGTGAGTAGGACGCGGCGACTCGAACTTGAAGATGAACTCCAATGTAAGAAAGATCTTGTATTGGCCTCTGGCTTTGACCACATGAGTAAAGCATGGGGTTACCACACAAGAGTGAACATCCAGCAAAGTCAATATTTGTTCTGAAATAAAGGTGATCGATAAAATCTTTGATCCGAAATCACCTGGTATGGTTCGCCCTAGTTGCGCCCTAGTTGCGCCCTAGTTGCGCCCTACTTGCGCCCTACTCGCGTCCTAGTCGCGCCCTAGTTGCGCCCTAGTTGCGCCCTAGTTGCGCCCTACTTGGGCCCTACTTGCGCCCTACTTCTGCCCTAGTTGCGCTCTAATTGCGCCCTAGTTGCCCCTACTTGTGCCCTACTTGCGTCCTAGTTGCGCCCTAGTTGCACCCTAGTTGCGCCCTACTTGTGTCCTACTTGCGGCCTAGTTGCGTCCAACTTGTGCCCTAGTTGCACCCGACTAATGCCTTAGTTGCGCCCTAGTTGCGCCTCAATTGGGCACTAGCTACGCCCTTGTTGCGCCCTAGTTGCATCCTAGTTGTGCCCTCCTTGCGGCCTACTTGCGCACTACTTGTGCCCTAGTTGCGCCTTAGTAGCGCCCTAGAAACGCCCTACTTGCGTCCTAGCTATACCCTAGTTGCGCCCTAGTTGCGTCCTAGTTGCGCCCTAGTTGTGCCCTACTTAAGCCATAGTTACGCCCTAGTTGTGCCCTAGTTACGCCCTAGTTACGCCCTACTCGCACCCTACTTGCGCCCTACTTGCACCCTACTTGCGCCCTACTTCTGCCTTAGTTGCGCCCTTGTTGCACCCTATTTGCCCCTACTTGCGTCCTACTTGCACCCTAGTTATGCCCTAGTTGCGCCCTAGTTGCGCCTTACTTGCGTCCTAGTAGCGCCGAACTTGCGCCCTAGTTGCACCCTAGTTGCGCCTCAGTTAGGCACTAGCTACGCCTTAGTTGCACCCTAGTTGCGCCCTAATTGTGCCCTAGTTGCGCCCTACTTGTGCCCTACTTGCACCCTAGTTGCGCCGTACTTGCGCAGTAGTTACGCCCAACTAATGCACTAGCTGCGCCCTAGTTGCGCCTCAGTTGGGCATTAGCTATGCCCTAGTTGCGCCCTAGTTGCACCCTAGTTTGCGCCCTAGTTGCGCCCTATTCACGCCCTACTTACGCCCTAGTTGCACCCTAGTTGCGCCCTAGTTGCGCCCTACTAGCGTCCTAGTTGCACCCTAGTTGCGCCCTATTTGCTCCCTAGTTGTACACTACTTGCGCCCTACTTGCGCCCTACTTGCGCCCTAGTTACACCCTAGTTGCACCCTAGTTGTGCCCCTCTTGCGCCCTACTTGCGTCCTAGTTGCGCCCTAGTTGCGCCCTAGTTGCGCCCTACTTGTACTCTACTTGCACCCTAGTTGCGCCCTAGTTGCGTCCTAGTTACGCCCTAGTTGCACCATACTTGCGCCCTAGTTGCGTCCTACTTGCGTCCTAGGTGTGCGCTAGTTGTGCCTTAGTTGGACACTAGCTACGCCCTAGTTGCGCACTAGTTGCACCCTGGTTGCGCCCTAGTTGCGCCCTACTTACGCCCTACTTGCGCCCTAGTTGCGCCCTAATTGCGCCCTAGTTACGCCCAACTTGCGCCCTAGTTGCGCCTCATTTTGGCACTAGCTACGCCCTACTTGCGTCCTACTTGTGCCCTAGTTGCGCCCTAGTTGCGCCCTAGTTGTGCCCTACTTGCGCCCTACTTGCGCCCTGGTTGTGCCCTAGTTGCGCCCTACTTGCGCCCTAGTTGCGCCTCATTTTGGCACTAGCTACGCCCTACTTGCGTCCTACTTGTGCCCTAGTTGCGCCCTAGTTGCGCCCTAGTTGTGCCCTACTTGCGCCCTACTTGCGCCCTGGTTGTGCCCTAGTTGCGTCCTAGTTATGCCCTATTCACGCCCTACTTGCGCCCTACTTGCGCCCTAGTTGTGCCCTAGTTATGCCCTAGTTGCACCCTACTAGCGCCTTACTTGGGCCCTAGTTGCGCCTTAGTTGCACCCTTGTTGTGCCCTTGTTGCGCCCTACTTCCGCCCCATTTGCGTCCTAGTTGCGCCCTAGTTGTGCCCTAGTTGCACCTTAGTTGGGCACTTGTTACGTCCTAGTTGCCCCCGAGTTGCGCCCTAGTTGCGCCCTAGTTGAACCCTACTTGCGCCCTACTTGCGCCCTAGTTGCGCCCTACATGCACCCAAGTTACGCCCTAGTTGTGCCTCAGTTGGGCACTAGCTATGCCCTAGTTGCGCCCTACTTGCGTCCTACTTGTGTCGTACTTGTGCCCTAGTTGTGTCCTAGTTGCACCCTAGTTGCGCCCTACTTGCGTCCTACTTGCGCCCTGGTTGTGCCCTAGTTACGTCCTAGTTGCGCCCTACTTGTGTCCTACGTGCGCCCTAGTTGCGTCCTAGTTGCGTCCTAGTTACGCCCTACTTGCGCCCTACTTGCCCTAGTTGCGCTCTACTTGCGCCCTAGTTGAGCCGTACTTGCGCCCTACTTGGGCCCTAGTTGCGCCTTAGTTGCGCCCTAGTTGCGACCTAGTTGTGTCCTATTAGAGCCCTGGTTGCGTCCTAGTTGCGCCCTAGTTGTGTCCTAGTTGCGCCCCAGTTGCGCCCTAGTTGCGCCCTAGTTGAACCCTACTTGCACCCTACTTGCTTCCTAGTTGCGCCCTAGTTGTGTCCTAGTTGCGCCCCAGTTGCGCCCTAGTTGCGCCCTAGTTGAACCCTACTTGCACCCTACTTGCTTCCTAGTTGCGCCCTGCTTGCACCCTAGTTGAGCCCTACTGGCGCCCTACTGGCGCCCTAGTTACGCCGTAGTTGCATCTCAGTTGGGTACTAGTTACGCCCTAGTTGCACCCTAGTTGCGCCCTAGTTGCGCCCTAGTTACGCCCTACTTGCGCCCTAGTTGCGTTCTAATTGCGCACTACTTGCGCCGTAGTTGCGCCCTAGTTGCGCCCTAGTTGTGCCCTAGTTGTGCCCTAGTTGCGTCTCAGTTGGGAACAAGCCACGTCCCAGTTACGCCCTAGGTGCGCCCTAGTTGCGTCCAAGTTGTGCCCTAGTTGCGCCCTAGTTGCGACCTACTTGCGTCCTACTTGTGCCCTAGTTGCACCCTAGTTGCACCATAGTTGTGCCCTACTTGCGCCCTTCTTGCGCCCTAGTTGCGTCCTACTTGCGCCCTAATTGCGCCTCAGTTGGGCACTAGCTATGCCCTAGTTGTGCCCTAGTTGCATCCTGGTTGTGCCCTAGTTGCGCCCTACTTGTGCCCTACTTGCACTCTAGTTGCGCCCTAGTTGCGCCTCAGTTGGGCACTAGCTATGCCCTAGTTGTGCCCTAGTTGCATCCTGGTTGTGCCCTAGTTGCGCCCTACTTGTGCCCTACTTGCACTCTAGTTGCGCCCTAGTTGCACTCTACTTGCACCCTACTCATAATGACTCATAATACTAGTCACAAATGGTCAAAGAGGAAAACAATGGTTTGGGAATACTAGTTGTCAACTATCAAGTATAAAGACCTTTAATAAGAAGTGGCTTGGCGTGGCTACCATGCATAATGACCAACCAGAGTAGGGATATGTCACTGACCATGACCTAAGAAAGTAAATATGTGTGGTCAACGTTGACAACTCGTGATACGAGTCACAAACAGTCAGAGGGGGAAACAATGGTTTGGGAAAAACTTGTTATCGACTAGCAAGAACAAAGACCTTCAATAAAAGTGGCATGGTGTGGCTACCATGCTCAATGACCAACCAAAGTAGGCATATGTCACTGACCATGACCAAAGAATTTCACTGTGTGGCCAATGTTGCCAACTCATAATACGAGTCACAAATGGTCAGAGCGGGAAACAATGGTTTGAGAATTCTAGTTATACATTAGCAAGTACCAAACCCTTCAATTAGACGTAGCACGGTGTGGCTACCATGCAAAATGACCAACCGGAGTAGGCATATGGCACTGACCATGACCAAAGACTTTCACTAGATGTGGTCAAGGTTGAGAACTCATCATACGAGTCACAAATGGTGAGAGGGGGAAAAAATAGTTTGGGAATACTAGGTATTCCCAAAGTGCTACAGTGTGGCTATCATGCACAATGACCAACCAAAGTAGGCACATGTCACTGACCATGACCAAAGAATTTCACTACGTGCGGTCAATTTTGACAGCTCATAATACAAGTCACAAATGGTCAGAGGGGGAAACAATGGTTTGGGAATTCTAGTTATCAACTAGCAAGTACAAAGACCTTCAATAAGTAGTGGCACGGTGTGGCTACCATGCACAATTACCAACCAAATTGGGTGTATGTCACTGACCATGACCAAACGAATTTCACTCTGTGTGGTCAACATTGATAACTCATAATGCGAGTCACAAATGGTCAGAGGGGGAAACAATAGTTTGGAAATACTAGTTGTCGACTAGCAAGTACAAAGACCTTCAATAAGTAGTGGCACGGTGTGGCTACCATGCAAAATGACCAACCGGAGTAGGCATATGGCACTGACCATGACCAAAGACTTTCACTAGATGTGGTCAAGGTTGAGAACTCATCATACGAGTCACAAATGGTGAGAGGGGGAAAAAATAGTTTGGGAATACTAGGTATTGACTAAAAAGTACAAACACCTTCAATACGTAGTGCTACAGTGTGGCTATCATGCACAATGACCAACCAAAGTAGGCACATGTCACTGACCATGACCAAAGAATTTCACTACGTGCGGTCAATTTTGACAGCTCATAATACAAGTCACAAATGGTCAGAGGGGGAAACAATGGTTTGGGAATTCTAGTTATCAACTAGCAAGTACAAAGACCTTCAATAAGTAGTGGCACGGTGTGGCTACCATGCACATTTACCAACCAAATTGGGCGTATGTCACTGACCATGACCAAACGAATTTCACTCTGTGTGGTCAACATTGATAACTCATAATGCGAGTCACAAATGGTCAGAGGGGGAAACAATAGTTTGGAAATACTAGTTGTCGACTAGCAAGTACAAAGACCTTCAATAAGTAGTGTCACGGCATGGCTACCATGCACAATGACCAACCAAAGTAGGCATGTGTTACCGACCACGACCTAAGAATGTCACTATGTGTGGTCAACGTTAACTTAAAATACGAGTCGCAAATGGTCAAAGGAGGAAAAAATGGTTTGGGAATACTTTTTGTCGACTAGAAAGTACAAAGACCTTCAATAAGTAGTGGCACGGTGTGGCTACCATGCACAATGACCAACCAAAGAAGGCATATGTCAGTGACCATAACCAAACAATTCCACTATGTGGTCAATGTTGACAACTCATAATACGAGTCACAAATGGTCAGAGGGAGAAACATTGGTTTGGGAGTACTAGTCATCAACTAGCTAGTACAAAGACCTTCTATAAGTAGTGGCACGGTGTGGAGACCATGCACAATGACCAACCAAATTAGGCATATGTCACTGAACATGGCCACAATAATTTCACTATGTGTGGTTAACGTTGCATAACTCATAGTACGAGTCACAAACGGTCGGAGGGGGAAACAATGACATGGAAATACTAGATATCGACTAGCAATTACGAAGATCTTCAATGAATAGTGGCACGGTGTGGCTACCATGCATAATGACTAACCAAAGAAGGCATTCGTCATAGACCATGACCAAAGGATTTCACTATGTGTGGCCAACGTTGTCAACACATAATACGAGTCACAAATGGTCAGAGGGGGAAACAATATTTTGAGAATACTAGTTATCAACTAGCAAGTACAAAAACCTTCAATATGTAGTGGCACAGTGTGGCTACCATGTACAATGACCAACCAAAGTAGGCATATGTCACTGCCCATGACGAAACAATTTCACTATGTGTGGTCAACGTTGACAACTCATATCACGAGACACAAATGGTCAGAGGGAGAAACAATGGTTTGGGAATACTAGTTATCAACTAGCAAGTACAAAGACCTTCAATAAGTAGTGGCATGGTGTGGCTACCATGCAGAATGACCAAACGATTGGGCGTATGTCACTGACCATGACAAAAAGAATTTCATTGTGTGTGGTCATTGCTGACAACTCATAATACAAGTCACAAATGGTCAGAGGTGAAAACAATAGTTTGGGAATAATAGTTGTCAACTATCAAGTACAAAGACATTCAATAAGTAGGGGCGGGGTGTGGCTACCATGCATAATGACCAACCAAAAAAGGCATATGTCACTGACCATGACAAACGAATTTCACTATGGGTGGTCAACGTTGACAACACATAATACGAGGCACAAATGGTTAGAGGGGGAAAGAATGGTTTGGAAATACTAGTTATCAACTAGTAAGAACAAAGACCTTCTACAAGTAGTGGTACGGTGTGGATACCATGCACAATGACCAACAAAATAAGGCATATGTCACTGAACATGACCAAAAGAATTTGACTATGGTCAACGTTGAAAACTCATTAAACGAGTCACAAACGGTCGGAGGGGGAAACAATGGTTTGGAAATAACAGTTATGGACTAGCAAGTACAAAGATCTCGGAAAAGTAGTGGCACAGTGTGGCTACCATACACAATGACCAACCAAAGTAGGCATTTATCACTGACCATGACCAAAGAATTTCACTATGATTGGTCGTTGTTGACAGCTCAGAATACAAGTTACAAATGGTCAGTGGGAGAAACAATGGTTTGAAAATGCTAGTTATCAACTAGAAGTACACAGACCTTCAATATGTTGTGGAATGGTGTGGCTACTATGCACAATGACCAACAAAAGTAGGCATATGTCACTGACCATGACCCAAAAATTTCAACATTGACAGCTCATAATGCGAGTCACAAATGGTCAGAGGGGGAAATAATGCTTTGGGAATACTAGATATCAACTAGAAAGTACAAAGACCTCAAATAAGTAGTGGCATGGTGTGGCTACCATGCACAATGACCAACCAGAGGAGGCATATATCACTGACCATGACTAAAGAATTTCACTATGGATGGTCAACGTTGAGAACTCATCATACGAGTCACAAGTGGTCAGAGGGGGAAACAATGGTTTGAGAATACCAGTTATTGACTAGCAAGTACAGAGATCTTCAATGCGTAGTGGCACGGTGTGGCTACCATGTACAATGACCAACCAAAGTAGGCATATGCCACTGACCATGAACGAAGAATTTCACTATGTGTAGTCAACGTTGACAACTCATGATATGAGTCACAAATGGTCAGAGGGGGAAACAATGGTTTGGGAATACTAGTTGTCGACTAGCAAGTACAAGGACCTTCAATAAGTAGGGGCACGGTGTGGCTACCATGCACAATGACCAACCAAAGTGGACATATGTCACTGACCATGACCAACGAATTTCACTATGGGTGGTCAACGTTGACAACTCATACTACGAGTCACAAAGGGTCAAATGGGGAAACAATAGTTTGGGAATACTAGTCATCAAGTAGCAAGTACAAAGACATCCAATAAGTAGTGTCACGGTATGGCTACCATGCAAAATGACCAACCAAAGTAGGCATATGTCAATGACCATGACCAAAGAATTTCACTATGAGTGGTCAACGTTTACAACTCATAATACGGGTCACAAAAAGTCAGAGGGGGTAACAATGGTTTGGGAATACTAGTTATTGACTAGCATGTACACATACCTTCAATAAGTAGTGGCATGGTGTGACTACCATGCACAATGACCAACCAAAGTAGGCATATGTCACTCACCATGACCGAAGAATTTCACTATGATGAGTCAACGTTGACAACTCCTAATAGGAGTCACAAATATTCAAAGGGAGAAATAATGGTTTGGGAGTACTAGTATTGATTAGCAAGTACAAAGATATTCAATAAGTAGTGGCATGGTGTGGCTACCATGCACAATGACCAACCAAAGTAGGCATCTGTCACTGGCCATGACCAAAGAATTTCACTATGGGTGGTCAACGTTGACAACTCATGATACGAGTCACAAATGGTCAGAGGGGGACACAATGGATTGGAAATACTAGTTATTTAATAGCAAGTACAAAGACCATTAATAATCAGTGGAACGGTGTGGCTACCATGCACAATGACCAACCAAAGTAGGCATATGTCACTGGCCATGACCAAAGAATTCCACTATGATGGGTCAACGTTAACAACTCATAATACGAGTAAAAAATGGTCAGAGGGGGAAACAATGGTTTGGGAATACTAGTTATCAACAATCAAGTACAAAGACCTTCAATAAGTAGTGGCACGCTGTGGCTTCCATGCACAATCACCAACCATATGAGGCATATGTCACTGACCATGACCAAAAGAATTTCACTATGTGTGGTCAACTTCGAAAACTCATAAGACGAGTCACAAGTGGTCAGAGGGGGAAACAATGGTTTTGGGATGTTGGAAAAAGGGCAACCGTCCGATCCTCTTCATCTACTGATCTACTGGGCTCGGCACAACATCAACAAAAGGAAAAACAAGAGGGCCGAGAGAGAGAGAGATCCCCATCTCTCTCTCGACCCTCCTGTCTATCCTATATGGCGGGGTATGGTATGGCTGTGGACAGGCCTCTTTAGGCGTCCCACTGATCCATCCATCCACAGCCCTACTCTCTCTACTCATCCTATGGGAGCTCCAGAGAGCTGACAGAACAACTCTACCGGACAAGATATATTTGGACAGGTTTTGGACAAACAGGGTGTGTGGTTCGGCAGACGAAGCGAGAGTACGAGCATGAGCTCCTCTCGATTCTGAGTCTGCTGACGTGGCGAGGAACAGGAGCACGCGCAAGACACTACCCTTTCTAAAGATGGATCCTACGCTCATGAATCGTGCAAAGGCAGTTCGAAGAATCGCGGCCGTCACCGAGTCAAGAGGTGCGGTCCTTCCGTCATCTCAAGACGACCAGCCGAGAGATCAGCGACTATGAGAAGCTACCGCAGATCCGGACGATCTCGTCCGTGGATCGCACCGAGGACGCTGGGCATCTGCCAACCTCGGTCTGCCAATGATCGGAGATCATCGAGCAGTGTCCGGCAGATCTTGTGGCTGAGAACCCGAAGACACAAGGATACCGGACTACTCAACACTTGTACTTTTCTGCTCTTAGTTAGTACAGACATACAAGTAGCTGTAGTTTTGTATTTGCTATTACTTCGTCTGTGTGTAACCATTCTGAGCAAGCTTGGTACCGTTGGAAAGCTTGTGAGACGAATCGTGTAACTGTGCCTTCAGCTCACCCTCTTGAATCACACAGTCAGTGACATTATTCAGGCAAGAGTGCCTGTGTGTGTGAGAGTAGTAACACGTGTATGAGAGAGTATTATCGACAGTTCAGTAGAGAATTGAGAAAGTTGACTTATCAGAGTACTGTGTCTGAAGACTCCTAAAGATCCTGGTATGTAAATTTCAACATTTGGTATCAGAGAAGGTGGCGTCATCAGATCTACGTAATCATGGCAGCAACAATCAACCATGGAGACCACTTCAAAGTCGCGCCGT
Source organism: Penium margaritaceum (assembly GCA_023375785.1). NCBI lineage: Eukaryota > Viridiplantae > Streptophyta > Zygnematophyceae > Desmidiales > Peniaceae > Penium > Penium margaritaceum. The sequence goes on along the minus strand of SZWC01003131.1, from coordinate 157,230 downwards.
TTGACGGCGATGACTACCATACATTCGCATTCAACATCGAGATGGTTTTTCTGAACAAGGGTCTATGGGGAGTTGTCTGCGATCCTCCCACTGACATATTACCTGCAGGAGCGTGATCTGAAGAACAAATCAGTTGGAAGCGGCGTTGTGATCAGGCCTTTTCAATTATGGCGCTGAACTTAACAGAACGACTCAAGTTTATCATCAGAGACAACAACCCAACCAACTGCCCAAGGAAAGCATGGAAGGCCCTGAAGAGTCGCTATGAAAGGACAAGCGACGTTGAACTGGGAAGTCTCTTGACAGAGTTCCACACACAACGGATGGAAGAAGGAACACGCTTGGAAGATCATGTGTCCCATCTCAAGCACCTAGCAAGTCGTATCTCATCAATGGGAGAAGCAATCTCCGAGAGAGCTCTAGTACTAACCCTTTTTCGTGGACTACCTGTCAGATTCAAAGACACCATCAACCGCCTTCTGACCTTTCAGAAACAAGGGAAGACCTTTGATGCTCAACTGGCTGAACTTCGGACAACACTACAGCAAGCCATTGATGCACAAGGAAGAGCCGCCGGTGGGGCACCTGATGCCGCCGCAGGAGCAGCTGCAGCAGCAGCACCACCCGGAAATCAACCATACTCATTGACTCTGGAAAAGGCTGTTGAAGAACTCATGATGGTTGAAGAACAACATATCAAGGACAATGGAGGAGAAGCTGGCCTTGTGACCAAATATCAAGGACAAAGGACAAAAAAGTTTGGAAGCTATGGTAACGGCAGTCAGGGCTCCCTCACACACTCCAACAACAGAGATTCATCAAGCCCTCATTCACCACGAGGATATGTTCCCCCAACTGANCGAGTGTGCTGGACGTGCAAGCAGAAGGGGCACATTGCCGTGGACTGCCCCAAACGGCGTCCAAACTTTGCTCGTCACTATGGTTCCCGACGACCACATCAAGCAATGCTGACTACTTACATGTCCACTGTGGCCGCCTTTCTTACAGGATCTACAAAAGGACAGGAATTATCAGACGGAGAGGACAACTTTCAGTTGAACCTCCTATCTGAAGGACCAACTATGTCTGACGGGGACATGTCAGCTACACCACCAGAACCTTTATTCTATGACTCAGAACCAGCAGATTCAGCACATCACATCCTGACTGAAGAAGAGTTTTTGACTGAAGAGTTGGCCATGTGCTCCATCGACAGTGCTCTTCTCCTGGCTGCTGGCATCTTGGCATGGATCATGGACTCTGGGTGTACGAAACATATGACCCGCAAAAAGGACTGGTTCATCAACTTCAAACGTTTTCTAACGCCANGCCACGAGAAGTCCGTCTTGGTGATGGAAGAACTATCCCTGCCTACGGCCAAGGAACAGTGAGAGTTGGGATTAAGTGCAACGGAAAACCGGCAACAAGGACTTTTGAAGATGTAATTTATGTTCCAGACCTTGCCGCAAATCTTCTCTCAGTCACCAAGCTCAACGACAAAGGCTTCAAAGTAGTGTTTGACACTGACAAGAACTGCAAGGTGTACAACCAAGCATCGCAACTGGCAGCCGTGGCTACACGGATGGGAAATCTGACTATCCTTGACACCAGTGAACCATCAAGACATTCAGCAACGCAGGAGATGGCCTTTATGGCTTCTGCTCCTACATCGACAAAGACATCTCTGGCAAATCCAGCAGAACTTTGGCACAAGCGGCTGGCACATGTCAGGTATTCAACTCTAACAAAAATGGCTGCAGATTCAGTTGCTCATGATCTTCCGGACAGCCTGCTGCAAGACAAAGAAGCACCCATGTGCGGCGGCTGCATCACAGGCAAACAACATTGAGCGTCTTTTCAAACACTCCCGTCACATGGAACTCATGAGTGCCTGGAACTCGTCCACATGGATCTGTGCTATATCAAGGAAGGCTCCCTCTCCAACAAGCAATATTTCCTCGTCATTCTGGATGATTATTCACACATGGTCTGGACTCGGATTCTCTGCTTCAAATCTGATGCTGTCGAAGAAATCAAAACCTGGGTTCGACAGGTTGAAAACGAAACCAGCCTGACCGTGAAGAAGATCCGAACTGACAACGGAACAGAGTTTTTCAACCGCAACCTCAAGGCCTTCTATGATGAAAGAGGCATTCAGCATCAAACCACAGTGCCATACACTCCACAACAGAATGGCAAAGCCGAGAGGATGAATCAGACTCTTCTTGAAAGAGTCTGGACTATGCTTCATACGGCCGGGCTCTCATCCGCATTCTGGGCTGAAGCTCTTCACACTGCAGCATACATTACGAATCGCCTTCCCACGACTAAGTTGCCTGCAGGTACATCCACACCCTATGAAACATGGACCGGAAATAAGCCCTATCTGGGGCACATCCGTATTTTTGGATGCACAGCGCATGCCTGGATCCGCCCAGAAGAGCGCTCCAAATTGGACCCACGATCCAAAGTCTGTATCCTCCTTGGATATGAGACACGTGACATCTATCGAATCTGGGATCCAGACTCCAAACGAGTGATTCGCAGCAGGCAGCCCATCTTCGATGAAATCTTCTTCAACCGTGCACGAGATACAACACCACCAGCAGTAACACCCACTGTCTACATTGAAACAACGCCGTCACCTTTGCAAAAATTCTCTGTCGATCCATCACCCGATGATCACGCTGGTATCCTCCCTCCTGTGGTTCCAGAGGAACATCATCATGCTCCTGCTGCTTCACAGAAAGACACCTCCAACACCCCATCACAGTCAGGACTACGGCGATCGGCCAGACTTACCAGACCCCCGACGTTTCTTCAACTCGGTTTTTTGTCTACAACCAAGCTCTCTGCAGACGACGACCTTGACCACACAGCACTACTCACACAAGTGGTGGACCCCATCAGCTTCAAAGATGCTATGCGTCGTCCAGACGCAGACCTATGGCGCCAAGCAGCTCAAGAGGAGCTTTCTCAGCTTCAGAAACAACACACATGGGATCTAGTCCCTCGACCACCCAACACGCCCATTGTCACGTGTAAGTGGGTGTTCAAGACAAAGCTGACCAGTGCAGGTACACCTGATCGTCACAAGGCACGTCTTGTCGCGCGCGGTTTCAGTCAAGTTCTTGGAGTCAACTACCAAGACACTTTTGCACCAGTAGCCAAGTGTTCATCCATCAGGGTGATTCTCTCTCTGGCCTCCAACAACAAGTGGCATCTCCATCAGATGGATGTCAAGAGTGCCTTCCTCAATGGTGACCTTAAAGAAGTCATCTACATGACCCAACCAGAAGGTTTTGAGTCACCGGATCACCCCGACTATGTCTGCAAACTCAACAAGTCCTTATATGGCCTCAAGCAAGCTCCGCGACAGTGGAATCTCAAGATCCACGAATTCTTCATGGTCCAAGGTCTCCAACGTCTGCACTCTGATCACTCCGTGTACTTTCGTGGAGGATCCAACCTACTCGGCGTCATCCTCTACGTGGACGACCTAATTTTGTTCGGACCATCACTCTCTGTTCTGGATACTCTCAAACAGCAGCTTTCTCGCCGCTTTGAGATGACTGATATGGGGCCTCTCAAGTACTACCTTGGGATTCAAGTCACCCATGACTTCCTGCACGGTCACGTCACACTCACTCAGGCTACTTACGCTCAACGTGTGGCTGACAAATTTGGACTTGGAGCATCCACTTCTCAACCTACACCACTCTCCAAGGACCATGGCCTTACCAAACCAGTCACCACCGTCACACCCTTGGCTTCCTCAGCAGACTTCTAAGCTTTTCCGTGCATGGTGGGCTCTCTGATGTACTCTTCTGTGGCTACCAGACCTGATCTCTCCTTTGCTGTTGGCCTCCTCAGTCAAGGCTGTCAGCGCCCCACTGCTGCTCACGTCGTGGCCGCCAAGCGCAGCATTCGCTACCTTCGTGGATCCGCTTCCCTTGCGATTCGTTACTCCTCTGGTAACAATGTTCTCCAGGGATTCTGCGATGCCGATCTCTCTGGTGATCACACCACCAGCCACTCCACCTCTGGATATGTCTTTCTCCTCAATGGTGGACCCGTCAGCTGGCGTAGCAAGAAGCAATCTGTGGTCGCCCTCTCCTCAACGGAAGCTGAGTACATTGCCGAGAGCGAATGCACAAGAGAAGTGGTCTGGCTTCGTATGCTTCTGAGCGAGCTCGGCTTCGATCAACTCGAGCCCACGCCCATCCACTGTGATAACGAAGGGGCTATCGCTCTCTCCGAGGACCCAGTTCTTCATGACCGCACCAAGCATGTTCGTCGACAGTACCATTACGTTCGTGACGTTGTTGCAGAGGGTGAGGTCGTCATGCACTACCTTCCTACCGTCGATCAAACTGCTGACATCTTCACCAAAGCTCTCTCTGCCGATCGTCATGCTCATCTCTGCACTCGCATGGGTCTTCTCCCCTCGTCCTGACTCTCCCTGGCGCTTCTTTTCTCTCTCTCCCGCTTCTCCTCCCACTGTCGCTTGTCCCCGGTGCTCTCCTTCCGTTCCCCCCATATGAGGCATTGGAACGGACGGAGAGTGCTCTCGGTGGAACCGTCGTTGCTTCCCGTTTCCGTGCCCCCCACATGAGGCGTTGGCACGGACGCGGGTTGCGCACGACCGTTTTCCCCACCCGCCTTTGCTTCTGCCTGCCGCTGTCCTCTCCCTCGCTGCGTTCTCTTTTCTTCGTCCCTCTCGCGCTTCGCTCCTCGCAACACGACAACGCCCTCTCCCCCTGGCCTGCTCACCGCCGGCGCCACACCGCTCCAAACTGCATTTTCTCTCCTTCTATATTCTGTTCCTTCTGTCTTCTCTCTCTGACCCCCATGGGTGGGCCGCCGATGTCGGACTCACCCTGCGGGCCGGATGCGGGGGAGGGGGCCCACTCCTTCTCGTCCGGGCGGGGTGTACAGTTGGGGACCGAGTTGATTCTCAGCCGTCGGGACGTTGCTCGGGCTACAAAGCTCCCTCCGGCCCACTGTCCACTCCGCGTCTTGCTGCTCCGGTTCTCTCTTTTTTTCTCTCTCCGCGAGGCTCGGTTCGCCCGGGGGGGGGAATTCTCTTACCGCGCATTCCCGTGCCTCGCCCTGTCCTCTTT
>SZWC01003131.1:139285-151881 GCA_023375785.1 Penium margaritaceum | reverse complement strand
CGCATTCCCGTGCCTCGCCCTGTCCTCTTTTTCTCCGTCACCCCCATCCTACCGGCTTTCTTCTCCCGGGGGGGCTTCTTTTCTTTTTCCACTTGTCGCCTCCAACTTCATCAGTACTGGATCGACAAGGGGGGGAATGTTGGGAAAAGGACAACCGTCCGATCCTCTTCATCTACTGATCTACTAGGCTCGGCACAACATCAACAAAAGGAAAAACAAGAGGGCCAAGAGAGAGAGAGAGAGAGATCCCCATCTCTCTCTCGACCCTCCTGTCTATCCTATATGGCGGGGCATGGTATGGCTGTGGGCAGGCCTCTTTAGGCGTCCCACTGATCCATCCATCCACAGCCCTACTCTCTCTGCTCATCCTATGGGAGCTCCAGAGAGCTGACAGAACAACTCTGCCGGACAAGATAGATTTGGACAGGTTTTGGACAAACAGGGTGTGTGGTTCGGCAGACAAAGCGAGAGTGCGAGCATGAGCTCCTCTCGACTCTGAGTCTGCTGACGTGGCGAGGAACATGAGCACGCGCAAGACACTGTCCTTTCTAAAGATGGATCCTACGCTCATGAATCGTGCAAAGGCAGTTGGAAGAATCGCGGCCGTCACCGAGTCAAGAGGTGCGGTCCTTCCGTCATGTCAAGGCGACCGGCCGAGAGATCAGCGACTATGAGAAGCTACCGCAGATCTGGACGATCTCGTCCGTGGATCGCACCGAGGGCGCTGGGCATCTGCCAACCTCGGTCTGCCGATGATCGGAGATCATCGAGCGGTGTCCGGCAGATCCTGTGGCTGAGAACCCGAAGACACAAGGATACCGGACTACTCAACACTTGTACTTTTCTGCTCTTAGTTAGTACAGACATACAAGTAGCTGTAGTTTTGTATTTGCTATTACTTCGTCTGTGTGTAACCATTCTGAGCAAGCTTGGTACCGTTGGAAAGCTTGTGAGACGAGTCGTGTAACTGTGCCTTCAGCTCACCCTCTTGAATCGCACATTCAGTGACATTATTCAGGCAAGAGTGCCTGTGTGTGTGAGAGTAGTAACAGGTGTATGAGAGAGTATTACCGACAGTTCAGTAGAGAATTGAGAAAGTTGACTTATCAGAGTACTGTGTCTGAAGACTCCTAAAGATCCTGGCATGTAAATTTCAACATGGGAATACCAGTTATCGACTAGCAAGTACAAAGACCTTCAATGCGTAGTGACACGGTATGGATATCATGCACAACGACCAACCAATGTAGGCATATGTCACTGACCATGACCAAAGAATTTCACTATGATGGGTCGGCGTTGACAACTCATAATACGAGTCAGAAATGGTTAGAGGGGGAAACGATAGTTTGGGAATACTGCTTATCAACTAGCAAGTATAAAGACCTTCATTAAGTAGTGGCACAGTGTGGCTACCATGCAACAATGACCAACCAAAGTAGGCATATGTCACTGACCATGACCAAAGAATTTCACTATAGGTGGTCAATGTTGACAACTCATGATACGAGTCACAAATGGTCAGAGGGGGAAACATGGTTTGGAAATACTAGTTATCGACTAGCAAGTACACACACCTTTACTAAGTAGTGGCACGGTGTGGCCACCATGCACACTGACCAACCAAAGGAGGCATGTGTCACTGATCATGACCAAAGGCTTTCACTATAAGTGGTCAACATTGACAACTCATAATACGAGTCACAAATGGTCTGAGGGAGAAACAATGGTTTGGGAATACTAGTTATCAACCTGCAAGTACAAAGACCTTCAAAAAGTAGTGGCACGGTGTGGCTACCATGCACAATGACCAACCAAAGTATGCATATGTTACTGACCATGACCTAAGAATTCCACTATGTTTGGTTAACGTTGACAACTCATAACACGAGTCAAAAATGGTCAGAGGGGGAAACAATGGTTTGGGAACACTAGGTATTGACTAGCATGTACAAAGACCTTCAATAAGTAGTGCCACGGTGTGGCTACCATGCATAATGACCAACCGAAATAGGCATATGCCACTGATCATAACCAATGAATTTTACTGTGTCTGGTCAACGTTGACAACTCATAATACAAGTCACAAATGGTCAGAAGGGGAAACAATGGATTGGGAATACTAGTTTTCAACTAGAAAGTACATTTACCTTCAATAATTAGTGGCACGGCGAGGCTACCATGCACAATGACCAACCAAATAAGGCATGTGTCACTGATCATGACCTAAGAATTTCACTATGTGTGGTCAACGTTGACAACTCATAATACGAGTCGCATACGGCCAGAGGGGGAAATAATGGTTTGGAAATACTAGTTATCGACTAGCAAGTACAGAGACCTCCAACAAGAAGTGGCACGGTGTGGCTACCATGCACAATGACCGACCAAAGTAGGCATATAGCACTGACCATGACCAAATAATTTCACTATAAGTGGTCAACGTTGACAACTCAATCTACGAGTCACAAATGGTCAGAGGGGGATGCAATGGTTAGGGAATAATAGTTATCGACTAGAAAGTATACAAACCTTCACTAAACAGTGGCACGGTATGGATGCCATGCACAATGACCAACCAAAGTATTCATATGTCACTGACCATGACCAAAGAATTTCACTATGATGGGTCAACGTTCACAACTTATAATACGATTCACAAATGGTCAAAGGGGGAAACAATGGTTTGGGAATACTACTTATCAACTAGCAAATACAATGACCTTCAAAAAGTAGTGGCACATTTTGGCTACCATGCACAATGACCAATCAAAGTATGCATATGTCAATGACCATGACCAAAGAATTCCACTATGTGTGGTCAACGTTGACAACTCATAACACGAGTAACAAATGGTCAAAGGGGGAAACAATGGTTTGGGAACACTAGGTATCAACTAGCATGTACAAAGACCTTCACTAAGTAGTGGCACATTGTGGCTACTATGCACAATGACCAACCAAAGAAGGCACATGTCACTGATCATGACCAATGAATTTCACTATGTGTGGTCAATGTTGACAATTCATAATACAAGTCACAAATGGTCATAGGGGGAAACAATGGTTTGGGAATATCAGTATCAACTAGCAAGTACAAAGACCTTCAATAAGCAGTGGCACGGTTTGGCTACCATGCACAATGACCAACCAAATTAGGTATATGTCATTGACCATGACCAAACAAATGTCACTCTGTGTGGTCAACGCTGACAACTGATACTACAGGTCACAAATGGTCAGAAGGGGAAACAATGGCTTGGGAATACTAGTTTTCGACTAGCAAGTACAACGAACTTCAATAAGTAGTGGTACTGCTTGGCTACCATGCACAATGACCAACCAAAGAAGGTGTGTCACTGACCATGACCTAAAAAGTTCACTATGTGTGGTCAACGTTGACAACTCATAATACGAGTCACAAACGGTTAGAGGGGGAAACAATGGTTTGGGAATACTAGTTACTGACTAGAAAGTACAAAGGTCTTCAACAAAAAGTGGCACGGTGTATCTACCATGCACAATGACCAACCAAAGTAGGCTCATGGCAGTGATCATGACGGAAGAATTTGACTATATGTGGTCAACGTCGAGAACTCATAAAATGAATTACAAATGGTCAAAGGAGGAAACAATGGTTTGAAAATACTGGGTATCAACTAGAAAGTACAAACACCTTAAATATTTAGTGGCACGGTGTGGCTATTATACACAATGACCAACAAAAGTAGGCATGTGTCACTGACCATGACCAAAAAAATTCACTGTATGTGGTCAGTGTTGACAACTCATAGTACGAGTCATAAATGGTCACAAGGGGAAACAATGGTTTGGGAATACTTGTTATCGACTAGCAAGTACAAAGACATTAAAAAATTAGTGGCACGGTGTGGCTACCATGCATAATGACCAACCAAAGAAGGCATATGTTGCTGATTACAACCAAAGAATATCACTATGTGTGGTCATCGTTGACAACACATAATGCGAGTCACAAATGGTTAGAGGGGGAAACAATGGTTTCGAAATACTAGTTATCAACTAGTAAGTACATAGACCGTCAATAACTAGTGGCACTGTGTGGCTACCGTCCACAATGACCAACCAAAGTAGGCATATGTCATTGACCNGCCAAATGGTCAGAGGGGGAACATTGGTTTGGGAATACCAGTTATCGACTAGGAAGTACAAAGTTCTTCAATAAGTAATGAACGGTGTGGCCAGCATGCACAATGACCAACCAAAGTACGCATATGTCACTGACCATGACCAAAGAATTCCACTATGTGTGGTCAACGTTGACAACTCACAAAACGAGTCACAAATGGTCAGAGGGGGAAAGAATGGGTTGGGGATACTTGTTATGGACTAGCAAGTACAAAGACCTTCAATAAGCAGTGGCATAGTGTGGCTACCATGCATAATGACCAACCAAAGAAGGCATATGTTGCTGATTACAACCAAAGAATATCACTATGTGTGGTCATCGTTGACAACACATAATGCGAGTCACAAATGGTTAGAGGGGGAAACAATGGTTTCGAAATACTAGTTATCAACTAGTAAGTACATAGACCGTCAATAACTAGTGGCACTGTGTGGCTACCGTCCACAATGACCAACCAAAGTAGGCATATGTCATTGACCATGACCAAAAAATTTCACTATGTGTGGTTAATGTTGACAACTCATGATACGAGTCACAAATGGTCAGAGGGGGATACAATGGTTTGGGAATACTAGTTATTGACTAGCAAGTACAAAGACCATAATTAAGTACTGACAAGGTGTGGCTACCATGCACAACGAACAATCAAAGTATGCATATGTCACTGGCCATGACCAAAGAATTTCATTATTTGTGGTCAACGTTGACAACTAATGATACGAGTAACAAATGGTCAGAAGGGGAAACAATAGTTTGGAAATACAAGTTATCGATTAGCAAGTACAAAGACCTTCAATACGTAGTGGCACGTTGTGGCTACCATGCACAATGACCAACCAAATTAGGCATGCGTCACTGACCATGACCAAAGAATTTCACTGTGTGGTCAACGTTGACATATCATTCTACGAGTAACAAATGGTCAGAGGGGGAAGCAATGGTTTGGGAATACTAGTTATCTACTAGAAAGTGCACAGACCTTCACTAAGTAGTGGCACGGTGTGGCTACCATGCACAATGACCAACCAAAGTAGGTACATGACACTGACCATGACCAAAGTATGTCACTTTGATGGGTCAACGTTGACAACTCATAATATGAGTCACAAATGGTCAGAGGGGGAAAAATGGTTTGGGAATACTACATATCAACTAGCAAGTACAAAGACCTTAAAAAATTAGTGGCATAGTGTGGCTACCATGCACAATGACCAACCAAAGTATGCATATGTCACTGACCACGACCAAAGAGTTCCACTATGTGTGGTCAACGTTGACAACTCATAACACGAGTAAAAAATGGTCAGAGGGAGAAAGAATGGTTTGAGAACACTAGGTATTGAATAGCATGTACAAAGACCTTCAACAAGTAGTGGCACGGTGTGGGTACCATGCACAATGACCAACCAAAGTAGGAATATGCCACTGATCATGACCAAAGAAGTTCACTATGTGTGGTCAACGTTGACAACTCATAATACGAGTGCCAAATGGTCAGAGGGGGAACATTGGTTTGGGAATACCAGTTATCGACTAGGAAGTACAAAGTTCTTCAATAAGTAATGAACGGTGTGGCCAGCATGCACAATGACCAACCAAAGTACGCATATGTCACTGACCATGACCAAAGAATTCCACTATGTGTGGTCAACGTTGACAACTCAAAAAACGAGTCACAAATGGTCAGAGGGGGAAAGAATGGGTTGGGGATACTTGTTATGGACTAGCAAGTACAAAGACCTTCAATAAGCAGTGGCATAGTGTGGCTACCATGCACAAGGACCAACTAAAATAGGAAGATGTCTCTGACCATGACCAAAGAATTTCACTATGTGTGGCCAACGGTGACAACTCATAGTACGAGTCACAAACGGTTAGGGGGGGAAACAATGGCTTGGGAATAGTAGTTATCGACTAGCAAGTACAAAGACCTTCAATACGTAGTGGCACAGTGTGGCTACCATGCACAATGACCAACCAAAGTAGGCATATGTCACTGCTCATGATCAAAGAATTTCACTATGTGTGGTAAACGTTGACAACTCGTAATACACGTTACAAATGGTCAGAGGGGGAACCAATGGTTTGGGGATACTAGTTATCGACTAGAAAGTACACTAACCTACAATACGTAGTGGCACGGTGTGGCTACCATACACAATGACCAACCAAAGTAGGCATATGTCACTGACTATGACCAAATAATTTCACTATGATGGGTCAACGTTGACAACTCATAATACGATTCACAAATGGTTAGAGGGGGAAACAATGGTTTGAGAATACTAGTCATCAAATAGCAAGTACAAAGACCTTCAATAAGTAGTGGCACGGTGTGGTTACCATGCACAATGATCAACCAAAGTACGCATATGTCACTGACCATGACCAAAGAATTTCACTATGGGTGGTCAAAGTTGACAACTCATAATACGAGTCACAAATGGTCAGAGGGGGAAACAATGGTTCAGGAACACTAGTTATCGACTAGCAAGTACAAAGACCTTTTATAAGTAGTTGCACGGTGTGGCTACCATGCACAATGACGAACCAAAGGAGGCATATGTCAGTGACCATCATCAAAGAATTTCACTTTGGGTGGTCAACGTTATGAACTCGTAATACGAGTCACAAATGGTCAGAGGGGGAAACAATGGTTTGGGAATACTAGTTATCGACTAGCATGTACAGAGACCTTTAATAAGAAATGGCACGGTGTTGCTACCATGCACAATGACCAACCAAAGTATGAATATGTCACTGACCATGACCAAAGACTTCCACTATGTGTGGTCAATGTTGACAACTCAGAACATGAGTCACAAATGGTCAGAGGGGGAAACAATGGTTTGGTAACACTAGGTATCGACTAGCAAGTACAAAGACATTCAATAAGTAGTGGTACAGTGTGGCTACCATGCACAATGACCAACCAAAGTAGGCATATGTCACTGATCATGACCAAAGAATTCCCTTATGTGTGATCAATGTTGACAACTCATAATAGGAGTCAAAAATGGTTAGAGTGGGAAAAATGGTTTGCGAATACTGGTTATCAACTGGCAAGTACAAAGACCTTCAATAAGTAGTGGCACGGTGTGGCTACCATGCAAAATGACCAACCAAAGTAGGCATATGTCACTGACCATGACCAAAGAACTTCACTATGATAGGTCAACATTGAAAACTCATAATACGAGTCACAAATGGTCAGAGGGGGAAACAATGATTTGGGAATGCTAGTTATCAACTAGCAAGTACAAAGATCTTCAATAAGTAGTGGCACTGTGTGGTTACCGTGCACAATGACCAACCAAAGTAGGCATATGGCACTGACCATGACCAAAGAATTTAACTATGGGTGGTCAACGTTGACAACTCATAATACGAGTCACAAATGGTCAGAGGGAGAAACAATGGTTTGGGAATACTACTTGTTGATTAGCAAGTACAAAGACCTTCAATAAGTAATGGCACGGTATGGCTACCATGCACAATGACCAACCAAAGTATGCATATGCCATTGACCATGACCAAAGAATTCCACTATGTGTGGTCAATGTTGACAACTCATAATACGAGACACAAATGGTCAGAGAAGGAAACAATGGTTTGGGGACACTAGGTATCAACGAGCAAGTACAAAGACCTCCAACAAGTAATGGCACAGTGTGGCTACCATGCACAATGACCAACCAAAGTAGGCATATGTCACTGATCATGACCAAAGAATTTCACTATGTGTGGTCATTGTTGACAACACATAACATGAGTCACAAATGATCAGAGGGTGAAACAATGGTTTATAAAATTTAGTTATCAACTAGCAAGTACAAAGATCTTCGATAAGTAGTGGCACGGTGTGTCTACTGTGCACAATGACCAACCAAAGTAGGCATCTGGTACTGACCATGACCAAAGAATTTCACTATGGGTGGTCAACGTTGACAACTCATAATATGAGTCACAAATGAGGAGAGGGGGAAAAAACGGTTTGGGAATACTACTTATTGACTAGCAGGTACAAAGACCTTCAATAAGTAGTGGCACGGTGTGGCTACCATGCACAATGACCAACCAAAGTATGCATATGTCACTGACCATGACCAAAGAATTCCACTGTGTGATCAATGTTGACAACTCATAACACGAGTCACAAATGATCAAAGGGGGAAACAGTAGTTTGGTAACACTAGGCATCGACTAGCAAGTACAAAGACCTTCAGAAATTAGTGGCACGGTGTGGCTACCATGCACAATGACCAACAAAAGTAGGCATATGTCACTGATCATGAAAAAGTAATTTCACAATGTGTGGACAATGTTGACAACTCATAACATGAGTCGCAAATGGTCAGAGGGGGAAATAATGGTTTGCGAATACTAGTTATCAACTAGCAAGTAGATAGAATTTTAATAAGTAGTGGCATGGTGTGGCTACCATACACAATGTCCAACCAAAGTAGGCATATGTCACTGACCATGACCAACGAATTTCACTTTGATGGGTCAACGTTGACAACTCAAAATACGAGTCACAAATGGTCAGAGGGGGAAACAATGGTTTCATAATACTAGTTATCAACTAGCTAGTACAAAGATCTTCAATAAGTAGTTTCACGGTGTGGCTACCGTGCACAATGACCAACCAACGTAGGCATATGTCACTGACCATGACCAAAGAATTTCACTATGGGTGGTCAATATTGATAACTCATAATACGAGTCACAAATGGTTAGAGGGGGGAAAATGGTTTGGGAATACTAGTTATCAACTAGAAGGTACAAAGACCTTCAATAAGTAGTGGCACGGTGTGGCTACCATGCACAATGACCAACCAAATTAGGCATGTCACTGACCATGACCAAACGAATTTCACTGTGTGGTCAACGTTGACAACTCATGATATGACTCACAAATGGTCAGAGGGGGAAACAACTGTTTGGGAATACTAGTTATCGACTAGCAAGTATAAATACCTTCAATAAGTAGTGGCACGGCGTGGCTACCATGAACAATGACCAACCAAAGTAGGCATGTGTCACTAACCATGACCTAAAATGTCACAATGTGTGGTCAACGTGGACAACTCATAATATGAGTCGCAAACGGTCAGAGGGGGTAACAATGGTTTGGGAATACTATTTATCGACTGGCAAGTACAAAGTCCTTGAATAAATAGTTGTATGGTGTGGCCACCATGCACAATGACCAACCAAAGTAGGCATATGTCACTGACCATGACCAAAGAAATTTTGTATGTGTGGTCAACGTTGCCAACTCATAATATGAGTCACAAATGGTCGGAGGGGGAAATCATGGTTTGGGAACACTAGTTATCAACTAGCGAGTACAAAGTTGTACGAAGTTGGACGGAGTTTTACGATTTTGACGGAGTTTTACGAATTTTGACGGAGTTGTACGAAGTTGGACGGAGTTGTATGGAGTTGTTCGGGGTTGTACAGAGTTGTACGGAGTTGAACAGAGTTGTACGGAGATTTACAGAGTTGTAGGGAGTAGTACGGAGTTGTACGGAGTTGTACGGAATTCTACAGAGTTGTACGGAGTTGTGAGGAGCTGTACGGAGTTGTAGTTATTGTACGTAGTTTGACAGAGTTGTATGGCGTTGTATGGAGTTTTACGGAGTTGTATTGAGTTGTACGGAGTTTTAGCAAGGTGTATGGAGTTGTACGGATTTGTACGGAGTTATACAGAGTTGTACAGAGTTTTAAAGAGTCGTATGGAGTTGTACGATGCTGTATGGAGCTGTACGGAGTTGTAGAGAGTTGTACGGAGTTGTACCATGTTGTACGGAGTTGTACAGAGTTGTACAGAGTTTTAAAGAGTCGTATGGAGTTGTACGATGCTGTATGGAGCTGTACGGAGTTGTAGAGAGTTGTACGGAGTTGTACCATGTTGTACGGAGTTGTACAGAGTTGTACTAAGTTGTAAATATTTGTACGGAGTTGTACAGAGTTGTACGAAGTTGTAGCAAGTTGTAGCGAGTTGTACAGAGTTGTACGGAGTTGTAGGGAGTTGTATGAAGTTGTACGGAGTTGTACGGTGTTGTTCAGAGTTTTACGGAGTTGTACGGAGTTTTACGGAGTTGTACGGAGTTTTACGGAGTTGTACGGAGTTGTAAGGAGTAGTACGGAGTTGTACGGATTTCTATGGAGTTGTACATAGTTGTACAAAGTCGTACTGAGTCATAGGGAAATGTAGGGAGTTTTAGGGAGGTGTACATAGTTGTAAAGAGATGTACAGAGTAGTACAGAGTTGTACGGATTTCTATGGAGTTGTACATAGTTGTACAAAGTCGTACTGAGTCATAGGGAAATGTAGGGAGTTTTAGGGAGGTGTACATAGTTGTAAAGAGATGTACAGAGTAGTACAGAGTTTTATGGAGTTGTACAGAGCTGTACGGGATAGTAGCAAGTTGTAGAAAAGTTGTACGGAGTTTTACGGTATTGCACGGAGTTGTTTGGACTTGTACAAAGTTGTACGGAGCTTTACGACATTGTATGGAGTTTTACAGAGCTGTGCGAAGTTGTAGAGAGTTGTACAGAGTTGTACAGAGTTGTACGGAGGTGTAGCGATTTGTTCAGAGTTGAACAAAGTTGTATGGAGTTGTAAGGAGTTGTATTGAGTTGTACGGAGTTGTAAGGAGTTGTATGGAGTTGTACAGAGTTGTACAGAGTTGTACAGAGTTGTACGGACCTGAACGGAGCTGTACGGAGTTGTAGCGATACATACGGAGTTGCACGGATTTGTGCGGAGCTGTACGGAGTTGTATAAAGTTGTACGGAGTTGTACGGAGGTGTACGGAGTTGTACAGAGTTGTACGGAGTTGTAGCGATACATACGGAGTTGCACGGATTTGTGCGGAGCTGTACGGAGTTGTATAAAGTTGTACGGAGTTGTACGGAGGTGTACGGAGTTGTACAGAGTTGTACGGAGTTATATGGTGTTGTACAGAGTTGTAGCGAGTTGTAGCGAGTTTTAGCGAGTTGAAGCCAGTTGTACGGAGTTGTACGGAGTTGTACAGAGTTGTACGGATTTGTATGGAGCTATAAAGAGTTGAATGGAGTTATACGGAGTTGTACAGAGTTATATGGATTTGTACGGAGTTGTATGGAGTTTTATGGAGTTGTAAGGAGTTTTACGGAGTTGTATGGAGTTGTATGAATTTTTACGGATTTTAGCAAGTTGTATAGATTTCTGCGGAGTTGTACGCAGTTGTACGGAGGTGTACAGTGTTATACGGAGTCGTAGCAGATTGTAAGTAGTTGTACGGAGTGGTACGGAGTTGTACGGAGTTGTATGGAGTCGTACGGAGTTGAAGCGAGTTGTACAGAGTTGTACAGAGTTGTTCGGAGTTGTACAAAGTTATAAGGAGGTATACAAAGTTGTACGAAGTTGTAAAAGGTTGTATGGAGCTGTAGCGATTTGTACAATTTTACGGAGTTGTACTGCATTGTACGGAGTTGTACGCAGTTGTACGAAGTTGTACAGAGTTGTACGGAGCTGTACGGAGCTGTACATAGTTGTACAGAGTTGTGGCAATTTGTACGGAGCTGTACAGAGTTGTACGGAGTTGTGAAGAGTTATACGGATTTGTACAGAGTTGTACGGAGTTGTGCGGAGTTGTACGGAGTTGTACGGAGTTGGACGGAGCTGCATTTAGGACCAATCACCCCAAATCCATGCACCCTTAAAACAGTGCATACTACATAGTACCATACACGTGAAACTTCCAAGTAACGTTCCACAAAAAAACCATTTCACACTAGTACCTTCCTAGATACTTCCTAGATACAAAACCTCACATCTTTTATACGCTTTTTCTTATCAATCAACCATCTAGTTCCGTCTTCATGTTTGAATGCCTTTTCCATATAAGAGAAAAATGTACACTCACCAAATGGTATACCATCACTCTCTCCCACACATTAGAACTTTCTATGTTCTTTCACACCCTCGTAGTCACTCAAAATAAAGTACACTAGTACCCATTTCTCTATACAATCCTCTCATCAGCCCCTACTCCTCCGCATAAACACTCTCTTCATACACTTTTCACCACATGAATCCACCACTATCTATATCACTGAACATAATGTACACTAGTGTATGGTATTGACTGCATCCCACTCATCCAGCCACGCACCTCCACATGCACTCCCCACATACACTTCCCACCTCCCCCCCCCCTCCCCGGGGGGGGGAGGGGAGGGGGGATCGGATGAAAAGTGTATGAGGGGAGTGCATGTGAGAGTGTACAAAACTATGTATGGTATGAGACTAAAAATGTACACTAGTGTATGGATGGTAAAAAAACCCACCACCATCTACATCACTGAACATAATGTACACTAGTGCATGGTATTGACTGCATCCCACTCATCCAGCCACGCACCTCCACATGCA
>SZWC01003131.1:94050-132643 GCA_023375785.1 Penium margaritaceum | reverse complement strand
GAGAGAGAGAGAGAGAGAGAGAGAGAGAGAGAGAGAGAGAGAGAGAGAGAGAGGAAACAGTTTGTGCGATTAGAAGAGCCCCCAAAGTTAAAAATCCTCATGAATATTCTAGTGTAAGTAGAATCAAAATCCAGAATAAAGATGCCTATTTCACTAGGTCAGATTCTGCATTCAAGCTTTCTTCATTCGCTCTCTAAGTATCCCGTTCATATATTATGCAATATTTCTTTCCGTCTATTTCTTAGAAAAGGTAACTGAATTCGCTTCAGTTCAAATGGAAAACAAAGGAAAGACCTTTCTCTCGCTACTAGCTTCCTTTCGCAAAGTCTTTTTACGCGCTAAGGATGTAATCCACAACCAGCCTTTTCTCGGATCGGAGTCTTGTGACATGTGAGTCGACTCATCGCTACCTCTATTCTATTGAGGTTCGCATTGTATGGTCATCATCCGCCAATTACAAACTTATGGTTTGCACAATACTGCATCTAAAAGTTGTGACCGCACACTGAGTGCATGATAAGTGCACTTTTACACTCATTTCGAGTGCACTCACCACATACATTACGCCCATACACTGAGGGGTCTCTCAAGACTGCCTTGCGAGGCCATCAGTGACGAATCAGGCTCACTATCGTGAGACATGACAAAAGTATCGGCTATTGTTCGAACACGACGGTCGTCGTTGGAGAGTAGACGGCCGTCATGTTTCAATGCGCGAAGAACGGCCGGGGAAAGATATTTGGCTCAGACATCCAACGGTAAGGCGAGCGCACATGGTACCACCGGATGAACCAGATAGCGAAAAAAGGAAAGACAACTTTTTTCCGGAATGAGATGTTAAATACAGAAATACTGCAACGTATTGGCGAGTACAGTACTACGTCCTAAAGGTGATACTAATCGGAACAAACTAGAAACACCGTGTAGAAAAAAAAGAAAAAAATTCTCCAAAGTATTCCAAATATTCTTTGAGACTTTATCATATTGTTATTAACTGAAAAATATGTCAAAATAAAACTAATAACCCAAAATCAACTGCGTGTCCTAGTTGCGCCTCAGATAGTTGCACCCTACTTGAATCCTAGTTGCACCCTAATTGCGTCCTACTAGCGCCTAAGTTGCGTCCTAATTGCGCCCTAGTTGCGCCCTAGTTATGCACTACTTGCGTCCTCCTTGTGCCCTACTTGCCCCCTAGTTGCGTCCTTGTTCTGCCTTAGTTGCGCCCTAGTTGCGCCCTAGTTGCGCCCTACTTGCGCCCTACTTACAACCTAGTTGCACCCTAGTTACGTCCTACTTGCGCTCTACTGCTCCCTAGTTACACACTACTTGCATCCTAGATTCACCCTACTTGCTTCTTACTTGCGCCCTAGTTGTGTCCTAGTTGTGCCCTAGTTGTACCCTACTTGTGCCCTAGTTGTACCCTACTTGAGCCCTAGTTGCGCCCTACTTACATCCTAGTTGCGCCCTAGTAGCGCCTCAGTTGGACACTAGGTATGCCCTTGTTGCGCCCTAGTTGCACCCTAGGTACGCCCTAGTTGCGTCCTACTTGCGCCCTACTTGCGCCTTAGTTGCATCCTAGTTGGACCCTAGTTGTGGCCTACTTGTGCCCTACTTGCTCCGTACTTGTCCCCTAGTTGCGCCATACTTCCGTCCTAGTTGCACCCTACGTGCACCCTACTTGCACCCCATTTACGCCCTTGTTGCACCCTAGTTACGCCCTAGTTGTGCCCTACTTGCGCTCTACTACGTCCTAGTTGCACACTACTTGTGCCCTAGTTGTGTCCTACTTGCACCCTACTTGCGCCCTAGTTGTGCCCTAGTTGCGTCCTTGTTGCGCCCTACTTGCGCCCTAGTTGCGCCATAGTTGTGCCTCAGTTGGGCACTAGCTACGCCGTAGTTGCGCCCTAGTTACGCCCTAGTTGCGTCCTAGTTGCGCCTCACTTGGGCACTAGCTACGCCCTAGTTGCGCCCTAGTTGCGCCCTAGTTGCGTCCTATGTGCGCCCTACTTGTGCCCTAGTTGCGCCCTACTTGCGCCCTAGTTGCGCCCGACTTGCGCCCTAGTTGTGCCCTAGTTGCGCCTTAGAGTGACACTAGCTACGCTCTCGTTGCGCCCTAGTTGCACCCTAGGTGCACCCTTGTCGCACCCTACTTGCGCCCTAGTTGCGCCCTAGTTGTGCTCTAGTTGCGTCCTACTTGTCTCCTACTTGCGCCCTAGTTGTGTCCTAGTTACGCCCTAGTTGTAACCTACATGTGTCCTACTTGCGCCCTACTTGCGCCCTGGTTGCGTCCTAGTTACTTCCTAGATGTGCCCTCCTTGTGCCCTACTTGTACCCTCCTTGCATTCTAGTTACACCCTAGTTGCGTCCTAGTTGAGCCATTTTTGCGCCCTACTTGCTCCCTAGTTGCGCCCTAGTTGCGTCCAAGTTGCACCCTAGTTGGGTCCTACTTGCGCCGTTGTTGTGCCCTACTTGCGTCCTAGTTGAGCCCTAGTTGCACCTCAGTTGGACACTAGCTACGCCCTAGTTGCGCTCTAGTTGAGACCTAGTTGCGCTTTAGGTGTGCCCTTCTTGCACCCTAGTTGCGCCATACTTGCGCCCTAGTTGCGCCCTACTTGCGCCCTAGTTGCGCCC
Organism: Penium margaritaceum; assembly: GCA_023375785.1. Lineage (NCBI taxonomy): Eukaryota > Viridiplantae > Streptophyta > Zygnematophyceae > Desmidiales > Peniaceae > Penium > Penium margaritaceum. Next base: position 130,012 of record SZWC01003131.1, on the reverse strand, counting down.
TAGTTACGCCTCAGTTGGGCACTAGCTACGCCCTAGTTACACCCTAGCTGGGCCCTAGTTGCGCCCAAGTTGCGCCCTATATGCACCCTAGTTACGCCCTAGTTGAGTCCTAGTTGTGCCCTACTTGCGTCCTACTTGCGTCCTAGTTGCGTCCTAGTTGCACCCTAGTTGCACCCTACTTGCGCACTACTTGCGTCTTAGTTACGCCCTAGTTGTGCCCTAGTTGCACCTTAGTTGGGCAGCAGCTACGCCCTAGTTGTCCCCTAGTTGCGCCCTCGTTGCGCCCTATTTGCGCCCTACTTGTGCCCTACTTACGCCCTAGTTGTGCCCTGCTTGCATCCTACTTTTGCCCTTGTTGTGCCCTTGTTCCGTCCTAGTTGTGCCTCAGTTTAGCACTAGCTACGTCCTAGTTGTGTCCAAGTCGCGTCCTAGTTGCACCCTACTGGCACCCTACTTGTGCCCTAGTCTCCCCCTACTTGCACCCTAGTTGTGCCCTAGTTGAGCCCTAGTTGTGTCTCAGTTGGACAGTAGCTACATCCTAGTTGCGCCCTAGGTGCGTCCTAGTTGCGCCCTAGTTGCACCCTAGTTGTACCCTAGTTGAGCCGTAGTTGCACCCTACTTGTGCCCTACTTGTGCCCTGGTTGCGCCCTTGTTGTGCCCTAGCTACGCCCTACTTGCACCCTACTTGCGCCCTGGTTACGCCCTAGTTGCGCCCTAGTTGCGCCCTAGTTGCACCCTACTTGCACCCTACCGTCGTCCTAGTTGTGTCCTATGTGTGTCCTACTTGCACCCTAGTTGCGCCCTAGTTGCGCCCTAGTGCGCCCTGGTTGCGGCCTACTTGCGCCCTAGTTGTGTCATACTTGCGCCCTAATTGCGTCCTAGTTGCACCCTACATGCACCCCACTTGCGCCCTATTTGTGCCCTCCTTGTGCCTTAGTTGCGCCCCCCTTGCACCCTAGTTGCTCCTAGTTGCGCCGTTGTTGCACCCTAGTTGCGCCTCAGTTGGGAACAAGCTACGCCCTAGTTGCGCCCTAGTTGCACCCTAGTTTGCGCCCTAGTTGCACCCTAGTTGCGCCCTAGTTGTGTCCTAGTTGCGTCCTACTTGCGCCCTAGTTGCACCCTAGTTGCACCCTAGTTGCGCCTCAGTTGGGCACGAGCTACGCCCTAGTTGCGTCCAAGTTGTGCCCTACTTGTATCCTACTTGAGCTCTAGTTGCACCCTAGATGCGTCCTAGTTGCGCCCTAGTTGTGCCTCAGTTGGACACTAGCTACGCCCTAGTTACCCATAGTTGCTTCCTAGTTGCGTCCTAGTTGTGCCTTAGTTGCATCCTAGTTACGCCCTACTTGTGTCCTACTTGCACCCTAGTTGTGCCTTAGTTGTAGCCTACTTGCGTCCTACTTGCATCCTACTTGTGTCCTAGTTGCGCCCTAGTTGCGCCCTAGTTACGCCCTAGTTGTGCCCTAGTTGCATCCTAGTTACGCCCTACTTGTGTCCTACTTGCACCCTAGTTGTGCCTTAGTTGTAGCCTACTTGCGTCCTACTTGCATCCTACTTGTGTCCTAGTTGCGCCCTAGTTGCGCCCTACTATCGTTCTACTTGCACCCTACTTGCGCCCTAGATGTGCCCTAGTTACACTCTAGTTGCGTCCTACTTGCAACCCACTTGCATCCTATTTGTGCCCTACTTGCACCCTACTTGCGCCCTAGATGTGCCCTAGTTACACTCTAGTTGCGTCCTACTTGCAACCCACTTGCATCCTATTTGTGCCCTACTTGCACCCTAGTTGCGCCCTAGTTGCTCCCTAGTTGCGCCCTAGTTCCGCCCTAGTTGTACCCTAGTTACATCTCAGTTGGGAACTAGCTACGCCCTAGTTGCGCCCTAGTTGCACCCTAGTTGCACCCTAGTTGTAGCCTAGTTGCGCCGTAGTTGCATCCTAGTTGCGCCCTACTCTCGCCCTAGTTGCGCCCTAGTTGCGCCTTACTTGCGCCCTAGTTGCGCCCTAGTTGCACCCTAGTTTCGTCTCAGTTGGGAACAAGCTACGTCTTAGTTGCGCCCTAGTTGCACCCTAGTTACGTCCTACTTGCGCCCTAGTTGCACCCTAGTTACGCCCTAGTTGCGCCGTAGTCGCGCCTCAGTTAGGCACTAGCTACGTCCTAGTTGCGCCCTAGTTGCACCTTAGTTGCGCCCTACTTGCACCCTACTTGCGCCCCAGTTGCACATTAGTTGCGCCCTAGTTGCGCCCTAGTTACGCCTCAGTTGGACACTATTTACGCCCTAGTTGTCCCTAGTTGCTTCCTAGTTGCCCCCTAGTTACGCCTTAGTTACGTCCTAGTTGTACCCCACTTGTATCCTACTTGTGCCCTAGTTACGGCCTAATTGGACCCTAGTTGCACCCTCCTTGGGTCCTACTTGCACCCTACTTGTACCCTACTTGTGCCCTAATTGGATCCTAGTTGCGCCCTCGTTACACCCTACTTGCGTTCTACTTGCACCCTACTTGCGCCCTAGTTGCGCCCTATTTGTACCCTAGTTCCGTTCTACTTGTGCCCTACTTGCGTCCTAGTTGTACCCTAGTTGCGCCCTAGTTACGCCCTAGTTGTGCCCTACTTGCGCCCTAGTTGCGCCCTACTTACACCCTAGTTGCGCCCTAGTTGCGCATCAGTTGGACACTAGCTATGCCCTAGTTGCGCCCTAGCTACACCCTAGTTGCACCCTAGCTGTGCCCTACTTGTGTCCTACTTGTGCCTTACTTGCGTCCTAGTTGTGCCCTACTTACGTCCTAGTTGCGCCCGACTTGCGTCCTAGTTGTGCCCTACTTACGTCCTAGTTGCGCCCGACTTGCGTCCTAGTTACGCCTCAGTTGGACACTAGCTACGCTGTAGTTGCACCCTAGTTGCACCCTAGTTGCGCCCTAATTGCGCCTACTTGCGCCCTAGTTGCGTCCCAGTTACGCTTTAGTTATGCCCTAGTTGCGCCCTACTTGCACCCTACTTGCGCATTAATTGCGCCCTAGTTGTGCCTTAGTTGTTCCCTACTTTCGTCCTACTTGCACCCTACTTGCGCCCTAGTTCCGCCCTAGTTGTGCCCTAGTTGCGCCCTACTTGTGTCCTACTTGTGCCCTACTTGCACGCTAGTTGCACTCTAGTGGCACCCTACTTGCATCCTACTACATCCTAGTTGTGTACTACTTGTGCCCTAGTTGTGCCCTACTTGCGCCCTACTTGCACCCTAGTTGCGCCCTACTTGTGTCCTAGTTACGAACTACTTGCACCCTACTTGCGTCCTACTTGCGTCCTAGTTGTGCCCTACTTGTGCCCTAGTTGCGCCCTAGTTGTGCCCTAGTTGCACCCTAGTTATGCCCTAGTTGCGCCCTACTTGTGTCCTAGTTACGAACTACTTGCACCCTACTTGCGTCCTACTTGCGTCCTAGTTGTGCCCTACTTGTGCCCTAGTTGCGCCCTAGTTGTGCCCTAGTTGCACCCTAGTTATGCCCTAGTTGCGCCCTACTTGCGTCCTACTTGCGACTTAGTTGCGCCCTACTGGCGTCCTAGATGCGCCGGACTAACGCCCTAGTTATGCCTTAGTTGGGCACTAGCTACGCCCTAGTTGCACCCTAGTTGCGCCCTACTTGCGTCCTACTTGCGACTTAGTTGCGCCCTACTGGCGTCCTAGATGCGCCGGACTAACGCCCTAGTTATGCCTTAGTTGGGCACTAGCTACGCCCTAGTTGCACCCTAGTTGCACCCTAGTTGCGCCCTAGTTGCGCCCTAGTTGCACCCTACTAGCGCCCTAGTTGCGTCCTAGTTGCACCCTAGTTGTGCAATAGGTTCGCCCTACTTGCACCGTACTTGCGCCCTAGTTGCGTCCTAGTTGTGTCGTAGTTGTGCCCTACTTGCACCCTACTTGTAACCTACTTGCACCATCGTGCACCCTAGTTCTGCGCTAGTTGTGCCCTACTTGCGCCCTACTTGCATCCTACTTGTGCCCTAGTTACGTCCTAGTTGCGTCCTAGTTGTGCCCTACTTGCACCCCACTGCGCCCTAGTTGTGCCCTACTTGCGCCCTACTTGCATCCTACTTGTGCCCTAGTTACGTCCTAGTTGCGTCCTAGTTGTGCCCTACTTGCACCCCACTGCGCCCTAGTTGTGCACTACTTGCACCCGAGTTGCATCCTACTTGCGTTCTACTTGCGCCCTAGTTGCGTCCTAGTTGTATCCTAGTTGTGCCCTACTTGCGCCCTACTTGCGCCCTAATTGTGCCTTAGTTACGTCCTACTTGCGCCCTAGTTGCGTCATAGTTGCGCCTTAGTTGGGCACTAGCTACGTCCTAGTTGCGCCCTAGTTGAATCCTAGTTGTACCATGTTTACGCCCTAGTTACGCTCTAGTTGCACCCTAGTTGCACCCTCGTTGCGCCCTAGATGCGCCCTAGTTTTGCCCTAGTTGTGCCCTAGTTGCGCCCTACTTGTGTACTAGTTGTGCCCTAGTTACGTCCTGGGTGTACCCTACTTGCAGCCTACTTGAGCACTACTTGTACCCTGGTTGCGTCCTAGTTGCGCCCTAGTTGCGCCCTGTTTGCGCCCCACTTGCGTCCTTCTTGCATTCTAGTTGTACCCTAGTTACGCCCTAGTTGCGCCCAAGTTGCACCCCAGTTGTACCCTACTTGCGTCCTAGTTGCGCCCTGCTTTCACCCTAGTTAAGCCCTAGTTGCGTCCTAGTTTCCCCCTACTTACGCCCTAGTTACGTCCTAGTTGTGTCCTACTTGCGTCCTAGTTGCGCCCTGCTTTCACCCTAGTTAAGCCCTAGTTGCGTCCTAGTTTCCCCCTACTTACGCCCTAGTTACGTCCTAGTTGTGTCCTACTTACGCCCTAGTTGCATCCTAGTTGCACCCTACTTGCGCCCTACTTGCGTCCTAGTTGCGTCCTAGTTGCGCCCTAGCTACGACCTACTTGTATCCAACTTGCGCCCTAGTTATGCCCTAGTTGGGCCCTAGTTGCATCCTAGTTGCACCCTACTTGCGCCCTACTTGCGTCCTAGTTGCGTCCTAGTTGCGCCCTAGCTACGACCTACTTGTATCCAACTTGCGCCCTAGTTATGCCCTAGTTGGGCCCTAGTTGCATCCTAGTTGTGCCCTACTTGCACCCTACTTACGTCCTAGTTGCACCCTACTTGCATCCTACTTGCGCCCTAGTTATGCCCTAGTTGCGCCCTAGTTGTGCCCTACTTGCGCCCTAGTTGCGCCCTCGTTGCGCCCTAGTTGCGCCCTAGTTGCGCCCTACTTGCGCCCTACTTGCGCCCTATTTGCGCCCTACTTGCATCCTAGTTGCGCCCTAGTTGCACCCTAGTTGCGCCTCAGTTGGACACTAGCTACACCCTAGTTGCTCCCTAGTTGCACCCTAGTTGCGTCCTAGTTGCGCCCTACTTGCACCCTATTTGCGCCCTACTTTCCCCTTACTTGCGCCTAGTTGTAACCTATTTGTGCCCTACTTGCGTCCTACTTGTGTCCTAGTTGCACCCTAGTTGTACCCTACTTGCGCACTACTTGCACCCTACTTGCACCCTAGTTGTACCCTAGTTACTCCCTACTTTGGCCCTACTTGCACCCTAGTTACGCCCTAGTTGCGCTCTAGTTGCGCCCTAGTTGTGTCTAACTTGCGCCCTAGTTACGCCCTAGTTGCGCCCTAGTTGCGCCCTGTTGCGCCTCAGTTGGACACTAGCTACGCCCTAGTTGCGCCCTAGTTGCATCCTAGTTGCGCCCTACTTGCGCCCTACTTGCGTCCTAGTTGCGCCCTACTGGTGCCCTAGTTGCGCCCAACTTACGCCCTAGTGACGCCTCAGTTGGGCACTAGCTATGCCCTAGTTGCATCCTAGTTGCACCTTAGTTGCGCCCTTGTTGCGCCCTAGTTGCGTTATAGTTGCACCCTACTTGCGACCTACTTGCGTCCTAGTTGCGCCCTAGTTGTATCTTAGTTGTTCCCTACTTACACCCTACTTGTGCCCTACTTACGCCCTCGTTGCATCCTAGTTCCGCGCCAGTTGCGCCCTACTTGCGCCCTACTTGTACCCTACTTGTGCCCTAGTTGCGGCCTATTTGTGCCCTAGTTGCGCCCTACTTGTACCCCACTACCCCCTAGTTGTGCACTACTTGCGCCCTAGTTGTGTCCTACTTGCGTCCTACTTGTGCCCTAGTTGCGTCCTAGTTGTGTCCTAGGTCCGCGCTACTTGCGTCCTACTTGGGCCCTACTTGTGCCCTAGTTGCGTCCTACTTGTGCCCTAGTTGCGCCCTAGTTGCGCCTCAGTTGGGCTCTAGCTACGTCCTAGTTGCGCCCTAGTTGCACCCTAGTTGTACCCTAGTTACTCCCTAGTTGTGCTCTAGTTGCACCCTAGTTGTACCCTAGTTGCACCCTAGATGCGCCCTAGTTGTGTCCTAGTTGCGCCCTAGTTGCACCCTAGTTGTACCCTAGTTACTCCCTAGTTGTGCTCTAGTTGCACCCTAGTTGTACCCTAGTTGCACCCTAGATGCGCCCTAGTTGTGTCCTAGTTACGCCCTAGTTGTACCCTACTTGCGCCGTAGTTGCGCCCTCGTTACGTTCTGGTTGTACCCTACTTGCGTCCTACTTGCGTCCTACTTGCGCCCTGGTTGCGCCCTAGTTGTGCACTAGCTACGCCCTACTTGCGCCCTTCTTGCGTTCTAGTTGCGCCCTAGTTGCGCCCTACTTGCGCCCTACTTGCGCCCTACTTGCACCCTACTTGCACCCTAGTTGCGTCCTAGTTGCTCCCAAATTATGCCCTAGTTGTGTTCTACTTGCGTCCTAGTTGCGTCCTACTTGCACCCTAGTTGAGCCCTAGCTGAGCCCTAGTTGCGCTCTAGTTGTACCCTACATGGGCCATACTTGCACCCTAGTTGCGCCCTATTTGTGCCCTAGTTGCGTCCTATTTCCGTCCTAGTTACACCCTAGTTACGCCTCAGTTGGACACTAGCTACGCCCTAGTTGCGCCCTAGTTACGCCCTAGTTGCACCCAAGTTGTACCCTAGTTGCGTCCTACTTGCGCCCTAGTTGCGCCCTACTTGCGCCCTACTTGCGTCCTAGTTGCATCCTAGTTGCACCCTACTTGCGCCCTACTTGGGACCTACTTGCGCCCTAGTTGCGGCCTAGTTGTGCCCTAGTTGAGCCCTACTTGCGTCCTACTTGCGCCCTAGTTTTCCACTTGCGCCCTAGTTGCGCCCTGGTTGCACCCTAGTTGCGCCCTTGTTGCGCCCTACTTGATCCCTACTTGAGTCCTAGTTTCCCCCTACTTGCGTCCTAGTTGCACCCTAGTTGGGTCCTACTTGCGTCTCAGTTGGACACTAGTTACATCCTAGTTGTGCCCTAGGTGTGCCCTAGTTGCCCCCTAATTGTGCCCTAGTTGCGCCCTAGTCACCCTACTTGCGCCCTACTTGCGTCTTAGTTGCGCCCTAGTTATGCCCTACTTGTGCCCTACTTGTGCCCTAGTTACGCCCTAGTTGGAACCTAGTTGCATCACAGTTGTGCCCTAATTGCACCCTACTTGCGTCCTAGTTGCAACCTACTTGCGTCCTACTTGCCCCCTAGTTGCGCTTTAGTTGCGTCCTAGTTGCGCCCTAGTTGCATCCTACTTGCGCCCTAGTTGTGTCCTACTTGTGTCCTAGTTGCGCCCTAGTTGCGCCCTACTTGCGCCCTACTTGCACCATATTTGCGTCCTACTTGCGCCCTAGTTGCATCCTACTTGCGCCCTAGTTGTGTCCTACTTGTGTCCTAGTTGCGCCCTAGTTGCGCCCTACTTGCGCCCTACTTGCACCATATTTGCGTCCTACTTGCATCCTAGTTGCGTCCTACTTGCGCCCTAGTTACGCCTTAGCTGCGCCCTAGCTGCATCCTAGTTGTGCCTCAGTTGGACACTAGCTACGCCCTAGTTGGGCCCTAGTTGTGCCCTAGTTGCGCCCGAGTTGTGCCCTAGTTGCGCCCTAGTTGGGTCCTAGTTGTGCCTTACTTGCACCCTAGTTGCGCCCTACTTGCGTCCTAGTTGCACCTTAGTTGTGCCCTAGTTGCGCCCTAGTTGAGCCTTTGTTGGACACTAGCTACGTCCTAGTTGCGCCCTAGTTGCGCCCTAGTTGGGTCCTAGTTGTGCCTTACTTGCACCCTAGTTGCGCCCTACTTGCGTCCTAGTTGCACCTTAGTTGTGCCCTAGTTGCGCCCTAGTTGAGCCTTTGTTGGACACTAGCTACGTCCTAGTTGCACCCTAGTTGCACCCTAGTTGTGCCCTAGATGTGTCCTACTTGCGTCCTACTTGTGCCCTAGTTGCAACCTAGTTGCACCCTAGTTGAGCCCTAGTTGCGCCTCAGTTGGACACAAGCTACATCCTAGTTACATCCTAGTTGCGTCCTAGTTGCACCCTAGTTGTGCCCTAGATGTGTCCTACTTGCGTCCTACTTGTGCCCTAGTTGCAACCTAGTTGCACCCTAGTTGAGCCCTAGTTGCGCCTCAGTTGGACACAAGCTACATCCTAGTTACATCCTAGTTGCGTCCTAGTTTGGCCCTAGTTGCACCCTAGTTGCGTCCTAGTTGTGCCCTACTTGCGCCCTACTTGCGTCCTACTTGTGCCCTAGTTGCGCCCTAGTTGTGCCCTAGTTGCACCCTTCTTGCACCCTACTTGCACCCTACTTGCGCCCTCTTTGCTCCCTAGTTGCACCCTAGTTACGCCCTACTTGCACCTTACTTGCGCCCTAGTTGCATCCTAGTTGCACCCTAGTTGCGCTCTAGTTGCGTCCTAGTTGCGCCCTACTTGCACCCTACTTGCGCCCTCTTTGCTCCCTAGTTGCACCCTAGTTACGCCCTACTTGCACCTTACTTGCGCCCTAGTTGCATCCTAGTTGCACCCTAGTTGCGCTCTAGTTGCGTCCTAGTTGCGCCCTAGTTGCGTCCTTCTTGCGCCCTAGTTGTACCCTAGTCGTGCCTCAGTTGGACACTAGCTACGCCCTAGTTGCGTCCTAGTTGCACCCTAGTTGCACCCTAGTTGCGTCCTACTTGTGCCCTACTTGCGCCCTAGTTGCGACCTACATTCGTCCTAGTTGCGCCCGAATTGTGCCCAAGTTACGCCTCAGTTGGACACTGGCTACGCTCTAGTTGCACCCTAGTTCCGCCCTACTTGTGTCCTAGTTACGTCCTACTTGCGCCATACTTGCGCCCTAGTTGCGCCCTTGCTGCGCCCTAGTTGCTTCCTACATGCGCCCTACTTGCGTCCTAGTTGCATCCTAGTTGCACCCTAGTTGTGTCCGTGTACCCTACTTGCGTCCTACTTGCACCCTAGTTTGGTCCTAGTTCCACCCTTGTTGCACCCTACTTGCCCCCTACTTGCGCCCTAGTGGCGCCCTAGTTGCACCCTACTTGTGCCCTATTGCACTCTAGTTACGCACTACTTGCATCCTAGTTGCGTCCTACCTACGCGCAACTTGGGCCCTAGTTGTGCCCTAGTTGCACCCTACTTGTGTCCTACTTGCGTCCTAATTGCGCACTAGTTTTGTCCTACTTGTGCCCTAGTTTTGCCCTAGTTGTGCCCTAGTTGCACCCTACTTGTGTCCTACTTGCGTCCTAATTGCGCACTAGTTTTGTCCTACTTGTGCCCTAGTTTTGCCCTAGTTGTGCCCGAGTTAAGCCCTACTTGCGTCCTAGTTGCGCCCTACTTGCACCCTCATTGCGCCCTAGTTTTTTCCTAGTTACGCCCAAGTTGCACCCTACTTGCGCCCTACTTGCACCCTAGTTGTGCCCTAGTTGCACCTCAGTTGGACACTAGCTACATCCTAGTTACGCCCTTAATGCGCCCTAGTTATACCCTACTTGCGCCCTACTTGCGTCCTACTTGCACCCTAGTTGCACCCTAGTTACGTCCTAGTTGCGCCCTATTTGCACCCTACTTGTACCCTACTTGCGCCCTAGTTACGTCCTAATTGCGCCCTAGTTGCACCCTAGTTGCACCCTACTTGCGCCCTAGTTGCGAGCTACTTGCACCCTACTTGCACCCTACTTGCGCCCTAGTTGCGAGCTACTTGTGCCCTAGTTGCACCCTAGTTGCACCCTACTTGCGCCCTAGTTGCGAGCTACTTGCACCCTACTTGCACCCTACTTGCGCCCTAGTTGCGAGCTACTTGTGCCCTAGTTGTACCCTATTTGCACCGCAGTGGCATCCTAGTTGCGCCCTAGTTGTGTCCTAGTTGCGCCTCAGTTGGGCACTAGCTACGCCCTAGTTGTACCCTAGTTGCGTCCTTGTTGCGTCCTACTTGCATCCTTCTTGCGCCCTACTTGCGTCCTAGTTGCGCCCTAGTTGTGTCCTAGTTGCGCCTCAGTTGGGCACTAGCTACGCCCTAGTTGTACCCTAGTTGCGTCCTTGTTGCGTCCTACTTGCATCCTTCTTGTGCCCTACTTGCGCCCTAGATGCACCCTAGTTGCGCTCTAGTTGCGTCCTAGTTGTACCCTAGTTGCGTCCTAGTTACGCCTCAGTTGGGCACTAGCTACGTCATAGATGCATCCTAGTTGCGCCTTAGTTGCGCCCTACTTGCATCCTACTTGTGCCCTCCTTGCGCCCTACTTGTGCCCTACTTGCGCCCTAGCTGCGTCCTGGTTGCGCCCTAGTTGAACCCTAGTTGTGCCCTACTTGCACCCTACTACCGCCCTACTTTCGCCCTAGTTGCGCCATGGTTGCGCCCTAGTTGTGCCCTACTTGCACCCTACTACCGCCCTACTTTCGCCCTAGTTGCGCCATGGTTGCGCCCTAGTTGTGCCCTAGTTGCGTCCTTCCTTGCGTCCTACTTCCGCCCTAGTTGCACCCTAGTTGCGCCCTAGTTGTACCCTACTTGCATTCTACTTGTGCCCTACTTGCGCCCTAGTTGTGCCCTAGCTACGTCCTAGTTGTGCCCTACTTGCATCCTAGTTGTGCCCTACTTGCGCCCTAGTTGTACCCTACTTGCATTCTACTTGTGCCCTACTTGCGCCCTAGTTGTGCCCTAGCTACGTCCTAGTTGTGCCCTACTTGCATCCTAGTTGTGCCCTACTTGCGCCCTAGTTGCGCCCTAGTTGCGTCTCAGTTGGGCACTAGCTACGTCCTAGTTGCGCCCTAGTTGTACCCTAATTGTGCTCTAGTTGCGTCCTACTTGCGCCCTACTAGCGCCCTAGTTGCGCCCTACTTGCGTCCTAGTTGCGCCCGACTTGCGCCCTAGTTGCGGTTAGTTGCGCCTCAGTTGGACACTAGCTACGCCCTAGTTGTGCCCAAGTTGCGTCCTAGTCGCGCCCTAGTTCCGCCCTATTTGCGCCCTAGTTGCGTCCTAGTTGCATCCTAGTTGCGCGCTAGTTGTGCCCTAGTTGTGTCCTACTTGCACTTTACTTGCGCCCTAGTTGCGCCCTAGTTGCACCCTAGTTGCGCCCTACTTGCATCCTACTTGCGCCCTACTTGCACCCTACTTACGCCGCGCTTGCGCCCAAGTTGCACCCTAGTTGCACCCTAGTTGTCCCCTACTTGCGTCCTACATGCGCCCTAGTTGCGCCCTAGTTGCGCCCTAGTTGGGCCCTATTTGTGTCCTAGTTGCGTCCTAGTTGTGCCTCAGTTGGGCACTAGCTACGCCCTAGTTGCGCCCTAGTTGCGCCATAGTTGCGCCCTAGTTACACCCTACTTGCGCCCTACTTGCGACCTAGTTGCGCCCTACTTGCGTCCTAGTTGCGCCCTACTTGCGTCCTAGTTGTGCCCTACTTGCGTCCTAGTTGTGCAGTAGTTGCGCCTCAGAAGGGCACTAGCTACGCCCTTGTTGCGCCCTAGTTGCGCCTTAGTTGCGCCTTAGTTGCGCCCTACTTGTGCCCTACTTGTGTCCTACTTGCACCATAGTTGCACCCTAGTTGTGTCCTAATTGCACCTTAATTGTGCCCTACTTGTGTCCTAATTGTGCCCTGGTTGCATCCTAGTTGCGCCCTAGTTGTGCCCTACTTGTGTCCTATTTGCGCCCTACTTGCATCCTAGTTGTGCCCTAGTTGTGTCCTAATTGCACCTTAATTGTGCCCTACTTGTGTCCTAATTGTGCCCTGGTTGCATCCTAGTTGCGCCCTAGTTGTGCCCTACTTGTGTCCTATTTGCGCCCTACTTGCATCCTAGTTGTGCCCTAGTTGTAACCTAGTTTCGCCCTACTTGCGCACTACTTGGGCCCAAGTTGCGCCCTAGTTGCACCCTAGTTGCGCCCTACTTGCGCCCTACTTGCGCCATAGTTGCGCCCTACGTGCACCCTACTTGCGCCCTACATGCGCCCTAGTTGCGCCCTAGTTGCGCCCTTCTTGCGCCCTACTTGCACCCTACTTGCGCCCTAGTTGTGCACTAGTTGCACCCTAGTTGCGCCCTACTTGCATCCTACTTGCACCCTAGTTGCATCCTAGTTGCACCCTAGTTGCACCCTAGTTGCGCCCTAGTTGCGCCCTACTTGTGCTCTAGTTGCGTCCTACTTGCGCCCTAGTTGCACCCTAGTTGCGCCCTACTTGCATCCTACTTGCACCCTAGTTGCATCCTAGTTGCACCCTAGTTGCACCCTAGTTGCGCCCTAGTTGCGCCCTACTTGTGCTCTAGTTGCGTCCTACTTGCGTCATACTTGCGTCCTAGTTGCGTCCTAGTTGCGCCTCAGTTGGGCACTAGCTACGCCCTAGTTGCCCCCTAGTTAGGCCCTAGTTGCGCCCTACTTGCGCCCTACTTAAGCCCTGCTTGTGTCCTAGTTGTGCCCTAGTTGCGCCCTACTTGCGCCCTACTTGCGTCCTACTTGCACCCTAGTTGCACCCTAGAAGCGCCCTAGTTACGTCCTACTTGCGCCCTACTTGCGTCCTACTTGCACCCTAGTTGCACCCTAGAAGCGCCCTAGTTACGTCCTACTTGCGCCCTACTTGCGTCCTACTTGCACCCTAGTTGCACCCTAGAAGCGCCCTAGTTACGTCCTACTTGCGCCCTACTTGCGTCCTACTTGCACCCTAGTTGCACCCTAGAAGCGCCCTAGTTACGTCCTACTTGCGCCCTACTTGCGTCCTACTTGCACCCTAGTTGCACCCTAGAAGCGCCCTAGTTACGTCCTACTTGCGCCCTACTTGCGTCCTACTTGCACCCTAGTTGCACCCTAGAAGCGCCCTAGTTACGTCCTACTTGCGCCCTACTTGCGTCCTACTTGCACCCTAGTTGCACCCTAGAAGCGCCCTAGTTACGTCCTACTTGCGCCCTACTTGCGTCCTACTTGCACCCTAGTTGCACCCTAGAAGCGCCCTAGTTACGTCCTACTTGCGCCCTACTTGCGTCCTACTTGCACCCTAGTTGCACCCTAGAAGCGCCCTAGTTACGTCCTACTTGCGCCCTACTTGCGCCCTAGTTGCGCCCTACTTGTGCTCTAGTTGCGTCCTACTTGCTTCATACTTCCGTCCTAGTTGCGTCCTAGTTGCGCCTCAGTTGGGCACTAGCTACGCCCTAGTTGCCCCCTAGTTAGGCCCTAGTTGCGCCCTACTTGCGCCCTACTTAAGCCCTGCTTGTGTCCTAGTTGTGCCCTGGTTGCGTCCTAGTTGCACCCTAGTTGCGTCCTACTTGCGTCCTGCTTACGCCCTTCTTGCGCCCTAGTTGTGCCCTAGTTATCCCCTGGTTGCTTCCTTCTTGCACCCTAGTTGCGCCCTACTTGCGCCCTAGTTGCGCCTCAGATAGGCACTAGCTACTCCCTAGTTGCGCCCTAGTTGTGCCCTAGATGCGCCCTAGTTGCGCCCTACTTGTGCCCTACTTGTACCCTATTTGTGCCCTAGTTGCGCCCTAGTTGCACCCTAGTTGCGCCCTAGTTGCACCCTAGTTGCGCCCGACTTACGCCCTAGTTGCGCCCTAGTTGCGCCTCAGTCAGACGCTAGCTACGACCTATTTGCGCCCTAGTTGCATTCTAGTTGCGCCCTAGTTGCGCCCTAGTTACACCCTATTTACGCCATGGTTGCATCCTAGTTTCGCCCTACTTGCGTCCTACTTGCGCCCAAGTCGCGCCTTAGTTGTACCCTAGTTGTACCCTTCTTGCGCCCTACTTTCGTCCTACTTGTACCCTAGTTGCGCCCTAGTTGTGTCCTCCTTGCGCCCTACTTGTACCCTAGTTTACGCCCTAGTTCCATCCTAGTTGCACCCTAGTTGCGTCTTACTTGCACCCAAGTTGCACCCTACTTGCACCCTAGTTGCACCCTAGTTGCGCCCTAGTTGTGTCCTCCTTGCGCCCTACTTGTACCCTAGTTTACGCCCTAGTTCCATCCTAGTTGCACCCTAGTTGCGTCTTACTTGCACCCAAGTTGCACCCTACTTGCACCCTAGTTGCACCCTAGAAGCGCCCTAGTTACGTCCTACTTGCGCCCTACTTGCACCCTAGTTCTTCCTTACTTGCGCCCTAGTTGTGCCCTACTTACGTCCTAGTTGCGCCCTAGTTGCGCCTCAGTTGGGCACTAGCTACGCCCTTGTTGTGTCCTAGTTGCACCCTAGTTGCGCCCTAGTTGTGCCCTACTTGCGCCCTACTTACTCTAGTTGCACCCTACTTGCGCCCTAATTGCGCCCTTGTTGCACCCTACTTGCACCCAGGTTGCGCCCTAGTTGTGTCCTACTTGCGCCCTATTTGCGCCCTACGTACGCCCTACTTGCGCCCTAGTTACGTCCTAGTTGCGTCCTAATTGTGCCCTACTTGCGCCCTACTTGCGCCCTACTTACGTCTTAGTTGCATCCTAGTTGCGTCATAGTTGCACCCTACTTGCCCTCTACTTGGACCCTAGTTGCACCCTAGTTGTGCCCTAGTTGAGCCCTAGTTGCGTCCTACTTGCGCCCTAGTTACGCCGTAGTTGCGTCCTAGTTACGCCCTAGTTGCAACTCTGTTGTGCACTAGCTATGTCCTAGTTGTGCCGTAGTTGCGCTCTGGTTCCATCCTAGTTGAATCCTGCTCGTGCCCTAGTTGCGTCCTACTTGCGCCCTAGTTACGCCCTAGTTGCAACTCTGTTGTGCACTAGCTATGTCCTAGTTGTGCCGTAGTTGCGCTCTGGTTCCATCCTAGTTGAATCCTGCTCGTGCCCTAGTTGCGTCCTACTTGTGCCCTACTTGCGTCCTAGTTGCACCCTACTTGCGCCCTAGGTGTCCCCTTGTTGTGCCCTAGTTGTGCCCTAGTTGCGCCCTAGTTGCGCCCTAGTTGTGCCCTACTTGCGCCCTACATGCACCCTAGTTGCACCCTAGTTGCACCCTACTTGCACTCTACTTGCGTTGTAGTTGCGCCCTAGTTGTGCCCTAGTTACAGCCTAGTTGTGCCCTGCTTGCACCCTAGTTGTGCCATTCTTGGACTCTAGTTGCGCCCTAGTTGCGCCCTACTTGCGTCCTACTTGCGCCATACTTGCGTCCTATTTACGTCCTAGTTACGCCCTACTTGTGCCGTAGTTACACCCTAGTTGTGCCCTCGTTGCGCATCAGTTGGACACTAGCTACGTCCTAGTTGCGCCCTAATTGTGCCCTACCTGCATCCTACTTGCATCCTACTTGCGTCCTAGTTGCGTCCTAGTTGCGCCCTAGTTACCCCTAGTTGCGCCCTAGTTGCGCCCTAGTTGTGCCTTAGTTGGGCATTAACTGCGCCCTAGTTGCGCCCTAGTCACGGACTAGTTGCACCCTACTTGTGCCCTACTTGTGTCCTACTTGCACCCTAATTGCACCCTAATCACGCCCTAGTTGTGCCCTAGCTGTGCCTCAACTGGGCACTAGCTACACCCTAGTTGTGTCCTAGTTGAGCCCTAGTTGAGCCATAGTTGCGTCCGACTTGCACCCTAGCGTCCTTGTTGCGTCCTACTTGCGCCCTGGTAGCGTCCTAGTTGCGTCCTACTTGCACCCTACATGTGCCCTAGTTGGGTCCTAGTTGCGCCCTAGTTGCGTCCTACTTGTTCCCTACTTGCACCCTAGTTGCGCCCTAATTGTGCC
The DNA here is from genome assembly GCA_023375785.1 of Penium margaritaceum. Taxonomy (NCBI): domain Eukaryota; kingdom Viridiplantae; phylum Streptophyta; class Zygnematophyceae; order Desmidiales; family Peniaceae; genus Penium; species Penium margaritaceum. The sequence continues at coordinate 114,032 of SZWC01003131.1, read as the reverse complement.
CTAGTTGTATCCAAGTTGCGCCGTACTTGTGCCCTAGTTGCCCCCTACTTGCGTCCTAGTTGCGCCCTAGCTGCACTTCAGTTGGACACTAGCTATGCCTAGTTACGCCCTAGTTGTGCCCTAGTTGCGCCCTACTTGCGCCCTACTTGCGCCTCAATTGGGCACTAGCTACGCCCTAGTTGCGCCCTAGTTGAGCCCTAGTTGCGCCTCAGTTGGGCACTAGCTACTCCCTAGTTGTGTCCTAGTTGCACCCTAGTTGTGCCCTACTTGTGCCCTAGTTACGTCCTAGCTGCGGCCTAGTTGCGTCCTAGTTGCGCCCTAGTTGCGCCTCAGTTGGGCACTAGCTACTCCCTAGTTGTGTCCTAGTTGCACCCTAGTTGTGCCCTACTTGTGCCCTAGTTACGTCCTAGCTGCGGCCTAGTTGCGTCCTAGTTGCGCCCTAATTGCTCCCTACTTGGGCCCTAGATGTGCCCTAGTTGCGTCCTAGTTGCGTCCTACTTGCGTCCGACTTGCACCTTATTTGCACCCTTCTTGCGCCGCACTTGCGTCCTAGTTGCACCCTAGTTGCACCCTAGTTGCCCCCTATTTGCGCCCTACTTGCGCCCTAGTTGCGCCCTAGTTGCGCCCTAGTTGCACCCTAGTTGCGTCCTTGTTGCGTCCTACTTGCACCCTACTTGCGCCTCAGTTGGACACTAGCTACGCCCTAGATGCACCCTAGTTACGCCCTAGTTGTGCCCTAGTTGCGCCCTACTTGCGCCCTAGTTGCGTCCTACTTGCGCCCTAGTTGCGCCCGACTACCACCCTAGTTGCGCCCTAGTTGCACCTCAGTTGGACACTAGCTACGTCTGACTTGCGCCCTAGTTGCTCCCTAGTTGCACCCTAGTTGAACCCTACTTGCATCCTACATGCACCCTAGTTGCACCATACTTTCGCCCTAGTTGCGCCCTACTTGCACCCTAAATGCCCCCTAGTTGCGCCCTAGTTGGGCACTAGATATGTCCTAGTTGCGCCCTAATTGCGCCCTAGTTGCACCCTAATGGCACCTTACTTGCGTCCTACTTGCATCCTAGTTGTCCCCTACTTGCGCCCTAGTTGCACCCTAATTGCGCCCTAGTTGCATCTCACTTGGACACTAGCTACGTCCTAGTTGTCCCCTAGGTGCGTCCTAGTTACACCCTAGTTGCGCCCTAGTTGCACCCTAGTTGCGCCCTAGTTGCGCCCTACTTGCGCCCTACTTGCGCCCTACTTGCGCCCTACTTGCGCCCTACTTGCGCCCTACTTGCGCCCTACTTGCGCCCTACTTGCGCCCTACTTGCGCCCTACTTGCGCCCTACTTGCGCCCTACTTGCGCCCTACTTGCGCCCTACTTGCGCCCTACTTGCGCCCTACTTGCGCCCTACTTGCGCCCTAGTTGCACCCTAGTTGCGTCCTTGTTGCGTCCTACTTGCACCCTACTTGCGCCCTAGTTGCGTCTTACTTGCATCCTAGTTGCGTCCTAGTTGCGCCCTAGTTGCGCCCTAGTTGCACCCAAGTTGCGGCCTACTTGGGCCCTACTTGCACCCTACTTGCGTCCAAGTTGCGCCCTAGTTGCGTCCTAGTTGCGCCCTACTTGCACCCTACTTGCGCCCTACTTGCGCCCTAGTTACGCCCTTGTTGCATCCTAGTTGCGCCTTACTTGCAGCCCACTTGCACCCTAGTTGCGTCCTAGTTGCACCCTATTTGCGCACTAGTTGCGCCCTAGTTGCGTCCTACTTGCGCTCTAGTTGCACCCTACCTGCACCCTTCTTGTGTCCTAGTTGTGCCCTAGTTGTACCCTAGTTGCGCCCTACTTGCGCCCTAGCTGCGCCCTAGTTGTACCCTATTTATGTCCTACTTGCGTCCTACTTGCATCCTACTTGCACCCTACTTGCGCTCTAGTTGCGTCTTACTTGCATCCTAGTTGCGTCCTAGTTGCGCCCTAGTTGCGTCCTAGTTGCGCTTCAGTTGGGCACTAGCTACGCCCTTGTTGTGCCCTAGTTATACCCTAGTTCCGTCCTACTTGCGCCCTACTTGCACCCTACTTGCACCCAAGTTGTGTCCTACTTGCGCCATAGTCGCGCCCTAGTTGCGCCCTAGTTGCACCCTAGATGTGCCTTAGCTGAGCACTAGCTAAGCCCTAGTTGGACCCTAGTTGCGACCTAGTTGCCCCCTACTTGCACCCTACTTCCGCCCTAGTTGCGCCCTAGTTGCGCCCTAGTTGCGCCTCAGTTGGGTACTAGCTACGCCCTAGTTGCGCCCTAGTTGTACCCTGATTGATTCCTAGTTGTGCCCTAGTTGCGCCCTAGTTGCGCCTTACTTACACCCTACTTGCGCCCTAGTTGTGTCTTAGTTGCACCCAAGTTGCACCCTATTTGTACCCTACTTGAGTCCTACTTGCGCCCTACTTGCGCCATAATTGCGCCCTACTTGCGCCCTAGTTGTGTCTTAGTTGCACCCAAGTTGCACCCTATTTGTACCCTACTTGAGTCCTACTTGCGCCCTACTTGCGCCATAATTGCGCCCTACTTGCGCCCTGGTTGCGCCCTAGTTGCGCCTCAGTTGGGCACTAGCTACGTCCTAGTTGCGACCTAGTTACACCCTAGTTGTGCCCTACTTGCGCCCTACTTGCGCCCTAGTTGCACCCTAGTTGTGCCCTAGTTGCGCCCTAGTTGCGCCTCAGTTGGGCACTAGCTACGTCCTAGTTGCGACCTAGTTACACCCTAGTTGTGCCCTACTTGCGCCCTACTTGCGCCCTAGTTGCACCCTAGTTGTGCCCTAGTTGCACCCTAGTTTCGTCCTAGATGCGCCTCAGTTGGTCACTAGCTACGCCCTAGTTGTGCCCTAGTTGTGACTTAGTTGCGTCCTACTTGCGCCCTACTTGTGTCCTGCTTACGCCCTAGTTGCGCCCTAGTTGGGTCCTAGTTGTGGCCTAGTTGTGCCTCATTTGGGCACTATCTATGCCCTAGTTGCGACCTAGTTGCGTCCTAGTTGCGGCCTAGTTCCGCCCTAGTTGCGCCCTAGTTGGGCCCTAGTTGCGCCCTACTTGCGCCCTACTTGCACCCTACTTGCGCCCTAGTTGCGTCTTAGTTGCGCCCTAGTTGCGCCCTATTTGCACCCTACTTGCGCCCTACTTGCGCCCTAGTTGTGGCCTAGTTACACCCTAGTTGCGCCCTACTTGCGCCCCACTTGCACCCTACTTGCACCCTAGTTGCATTCTAGTTACACCCTAGTTGCGCCCTATTTGCGCCCTAGTTGCTCCCTAGTTGCACCTTACTTGCACCCTAGCTGCGCCCTACATGCACCCTCCTTGCGCTCTAGTTGCGTCCTACTTGCGCCCTACTTGCGTCCTACTTGCACCCTACTTGCATCCTAGTTACGCCTACTTGCGCCCTAGTTGCACCCTAGTTGCGCCCTAGTTGGGCGACTCAATTGGACACTAGCTACGCCCTAGTTGTGCCCTAGTTGTGTCCTAGTTGCTTCCTAGTTGCTTCCTAGTTGTGCCCTAGTTACGCACTACTTGCACCCTAGTTGTGCCCTGCTTGCGTCCTAGTTACGTCCTAGTTGCGCCTTAGATGCGCCCTAGTTACGCCTCAGTTGGACACTAGCTACGCCCTAGATGCGTCCTAGTTGCGCCCTAGTTGTGCCCTACTTGCGCCCTACTTGCGCCCTACTTATGTCCTAGTTGCACCCTAGTTGTGCCCTAGTTGCGCCTCAGTTGGATACTAGCTGTGCCCTTGTTGCGGCCTGGTTGCACCCTAGTTCCACCCTAGTTGCACCCTACTTGCACCCTACTTGCGCCCTAGTTGCGCCCTGGTTGCGCCCTAGTTGCGCCCTACTTGTGCCCTACTTGCGCCCTGGTTGCGCCCTAGTTGCACCCTAGTTTTGCACTACTTGTGCCCTACTTGCGCCCCACTTGCACCCTAGTTGTGCCCTAGTTGCGCCCTAGTTTCACACTACTTTCGCCATAGTTGCGCCTCAGTTAGGCTCTAGCTACGCCCTAGTTGCACCCTACTTGCACCCTAGTTGTGCCCTAGTTGCGCCCTAGTTTCACACTACTTTCGCCATAGTTGCGCCTCAGTTAGGCTCTAGCTACGCCCTAGTTGCACCCTAGTTGCGTCCTAGTTGCGTCCTAGTTGCGCCCTAGTTGCGCCCTAGTTGCACTCTAGCTGCGCCCTAGTTGCGACGTACTTGCACCGTACTTGCGCCCTAGTTGTGCCCTAGTTCCGTCCTAGTTGCACCCTAGTTGCGTCCTAGTTGCGCCCTAGTTGCGCCCTAGTTGCACTCTAGCTGCGCCCTAGTTGCGACGTACTTGCACCGTACTTGCGCCCTAGTTGTGCCCTAGTTCCGTCCTAGTTGCACCCTACTTTCGCCCTACTTGCGCCCTACTTAAGCCCTAGTTGCGCCCTAGTTGCGCCCTTGTTGCGCCCTAGTTGCGCCCTAGTTGCACCCTACTTGCGTCCTACATGCGCCCTAGTTGCGCCCTAGTTGCACCCTACTTTCGCCCTACTTGCGCCCTACTTAAGCCCTAGTTGCGCCCTAGTTGCGCCCTTGTTGCGCCCTAGTTGCGCCCTAGTTGCACCCTACTTGCGTCCTACATGCGCCCTAGTTGCACCCTAGTTCTGCCCTACTTGCACCCTTTGTGCGCCCTGATTGTGCCAAGTTGCGCCCTAGTTGCGTCCTAGTTGCGCCCTAGTTGCGTCCTTCTTGCGCCCTAGTTGGGTCCTACTTGCGCCCTACTTGCGCCGTGGTTGGGCCCTAATTGTGCCTGAGTTGGACACTAGCTACGCCCTAGTTGCGCCCTAGCTGCGCCCTAGTTGCGCCCTATTTGCGCCCTATTTGCACCCTACTTGCGCCCTAGTTGCGCCTTACTTGCGTCCTAGTTGCGCCGGACTAGCATCCTAGTTGCGCCTCAGTTGGACACTAGCTACGCCCTAGTTGCACCCTAGTTACGCCCTAGTTGCGCACTACTTGCGTCCTACTTGCCCCCTACTTGCGCCCTAGTTGCGCCCCAGTTGCACCCTAGTTGTACCCTACTTGCGTCCTACTTGCGCCCTATTTGCACCCTAGTTGTGTTATAGTTGTGCCCTAGTTGCGCCCTACTTGAGCCCTATTTGCATCCGAGAGGCGCCCTACTTGCACCCTACTTGCGCCCTAGTTACGACCTTGTTGCATCCTAATTACGCCCTACTTGCGTCCTAGTTGCGCCCTAGTTGTGTCCTCGTTGCGTCCTAGTTACGCCCTAGTTGCGCCCTACTTGTACCCTACTTGCGCCCTACTTACGCCCTAGTTGCACCCTCGTTGTGCCTCCATTGGGCACTAGTTACGCCCTAGTTGCACTCTAGTTGCGTCCTAGTTGGGCCCTAGTTGCGCCCCACTTGCACCCTAGTTGCGTCCTACTTGCACCTTCCTTGCGTCCTACTTGCATCCTAGTTGCGCCCTAGTTGTGCCTCAGTTGGACACTAGCTATGCCCTAGTTGCGCCCTAGTTGCCCCCTAGGTGCGCCTTACTTGCGTCCTACTTGCACCCTACTTGCGCCCTAGTTGCACCCTAGTTGCGCCCTAGTTGCGTCCTAGTTGCGCCCTACTTGCGCCCGACTTACGTCCTACTTGCACCCTACTTGCACTGTACTTGCGTCCTCGTTGTGCCCTAGTTGCACCCTAGTTGCGCCCTACTTGCACCCTAGTTGCGTCCTATTTGCGCCTCAGTTGGACACTAGCTACGTCCTAGCTGCGTCCTAGTTGTGCCCTAGTTGTACCCTACTTGCGCCCTACTTGTGTCCTACTTGCGCCCTAGTTGCGCCCTACTTGCACCCTAGTTGCGTCCTATTTGCGCCTCAGTTGGACACTAGCTACGTCCTAGCTGCGTCCTAGTTGTGCCCTAGTTGTACCCTACTTGCGCCCTACTTGTGTCCTACTTGCGCCCCAGTTGCGCCCGACTAGCGTCCTAGTTGCGCCCTAGATGCATCTCAGTTGGGCACCAGCTACGTCATAGTTGAGCCAGAGTTGCGCCCTAGTTGCGTCTTACTTTCGCCCTACTTGCGCCCTAGTTGCGCCCTAGTTGCACCCTAGTTGTCCCCTACTTGTGCCCTACTTGGACCCCAGTCCTGCCCTAGTTGCGCCCTAGTTGTACCCTACTTGCGCCCTACTTGCGCCCTACTTGTGCCCTAGTTGTACTCTAGTTGTGTCCTACTTGAGCCCTACTTGCACCCTTCTTGCGCCCTAATTGCGCCCTAGTTGCACCCTAGTTGTGCCCTACTTGCACCCTACTTGCGCCCTAGTTGCACCCTCGTTGCGCCTTTGTTGCTCCCTAGTTACGCCCTACTTGTACCCTAGTTGCACCCTACTTGCGCCCTAGTTGCATCCTAGTTGTGCCTCATTTGGGCAGTAGTTACGCCCTAGTTGCGCCCTAGTTGCACCCTATTTGCGCCCTAGTTACTCCCTACTTGCACCCTACTTGCGCCCTAGTTGCATCCTAGTTGTGCCTCATTTGGGCAGTAGTTACGCCCTAGTTGCGCCCTAGTTGCACCCTATTTGCGCCCTAGTTACTCCCTACTTGCACCCTACTTGCACCCTAGTTGCGCCCTACTTGCGCCCTAGTTGCATCCTACTTGGGCCCTAGTTGTGTCCTAGTTGCGCCTTAGTTGGACACTAGCTGTGCCCTTGTTGCGGCCTGGTTGTGCCCCAGTTCCACCCTAGTTGCACCTTACTTGCGCCCTACTTGCGCCCTAGTTGTGCCCTGGTTGCGCCCTAGTTGCGCCCTACTTGTGTCCTACTTACGCCCTGGTTGGGCCCTAGTTGCACCCTAGTTTTGCACTACTTGTGCCCTACTTGCGCCCTACTTGCATCCTAGTTGTGCCCTAGTTGCGCCCTAGTTGCACCCTACTTGTGCCTTACTTTTGCCCTCCTTGCGTCCTAGTTACGCCCTAGTTGCACCCTAGTTTCGCCCTACTTGTGCCCTACTTGGGCCCTAGTCACACCCTAGTTGCACCCTTGTTGCGTCCTAGTTGCGCCCTACTTGCACCCTAGTTGTTTCCTAGTTACGTCCTAGTTTTCCCTTGTTGCGCCTCAATTGGGCACTAGTTACGTCCTAGTTGTATCCTAATTGCGTCCAAGTTGCGCCTTAGTTGAACCTTACTTGTGCCCTACTTGCATCCTAGTTGCGCCCTACTTGCATCCTAGTTGCGTCCTACTTACACCCTAGTTGCACCCTAGTTGCGCCTTAGTTGGGAACTAGCTACGCACTAGTTGCGCCCTAGTTGCGTCCTAGTTGCACCCTAGTTGCACCTTAGTTGCACCCTAGTTGTGACCTACTTGCACCCTATTTGCACCCTAGTTGCGCCCTTGTTGCACCCTAGTTGGTTCCTACTTAAGCCCTACTTGCGCCCTACTTGCACCCTACTTGGACCCTAGTTGCGCCCTAGTTGAGCCCTACTTGTGTCCTACTTACGTCCTACTTGTACCGTACTTGCACTGTACTTGCATCCTCGTTGTGCCCTAGTTGTTCCCTAGTTGTCCCCTCCTTGCGCCCTACTTGTGCCCTAGTTACGCCTTAGTTGCACCCTAGTTGCGTCCTAGTTGTTCCCTACTTGCGCCTTAGTTGCGCCCTACTTGCATCCTAGTTGCGCCCTAGTTGCATCTTACTTGCACCCTACTTGCGTCCTACTTGCGCCCTAGTTGCGCCCGACTAACGTCCTAGTTGTGCCCTAGTTGCGTCTCAGTTGGGCACTAGCTACATCCTAGTTGTGCCCTAGTTGCACCCTAGTTGCGTCATACTTACGCCCTACTTGCGCCCTAGTTGCGTCCTAGTTGCACCCTAGTTGCTCCCAACTTGCGCCCTACTTGGACCCTAGTCGCGCCCTAGTTGCACCCTAGTTGCGTCATACTTACGCCCTACTTGCGCCCTAGTTGCGTCCTAGTTGCACCCTAGTTGCTCCCAACTTGCGCCCTACTTGGACCCTAGTCGCGCCCTAGTTGCACACTAGTTGTACCCTACTTGCGCCGTACTTGCGCCCTACTTGCGCCCTAGTTGCACCCTAGTTGCGCCCTACTTGAGCCATACTTGCGCCCTTCTTACGCCCTAATTACGCCCTAGTTTGTCCCTAGTTGCGCCCTAGTTGTGCCCTACTTGCGCCTCAGTTGCGCCCTTGTTGCGCCTTAGTTGCGCCCTAGTTGCGCCCTAGTTTTACCCTACTTGCGCCCTAGTTGCGCCCTAGTTGCGCCTCAGTTCGGCACACGTTACGCCCTAGTTGCGCCCTAGTTACGCCCTAGTTGCGCCCTACTTACGCCCTTGTTGCGCCCTGCTTGCGCCGTAGTTGCGTCCTACTTGCGCCCTAATTCTACCCATTGTTGCGCCTCAGTTGGACACTAGCTGCGCCCTTGTTGCAGCCTGGTTGCGCCCTAGTTCCACCCTAGTTGCACCCTACTTGCGCCCTACTTGCGCCCTAGTTGCGCACTGGTTGCGCCCTAGTTGCGCCCTACTTGTGCCCTACTTGCGCCCTATTTGTGTCCTACTTGCGCCCTAGTTGCACCCTACTTGCGCCCTACTTGCGCCCTAGTTGCGCACTGGTTGCGCCCTAGTTGCGCCCTACTTGTGCCCTACTTGCGCCCTATTTGTGTCCTACTTGCACCCTAGTTGTGTCCTAGTTGCGCCCTAGTTGCACCCTATTTGTGTCCTATTTGCACCCTACTTGTGCCCTCCTTGCGTCCTAGTTGCGTCCTAGTTGCGGCCTAGTTGCACCCTACTTGCGGAATACTTGGGCCCTAGTCACGCCCTAGTTGCGCCCTTGTTGTGTCCTAGTTGCGCCCTACTTGCACCCTAGTTGTTTCCTAGTTACGTCTTGTTTTCCCTAGTTGCGCCTCAGTTGGGTACACCCTAGTTGTGCCCTAATTGCGTCCAAGTTGTGCCTTAGTTGAACCTTACTTGTGTCCTACTTGCGCCCTAGTTGCGCCCTACTTGCGTCCTAGTTACGCCCTGCTTGCATCATAGTTACACCCTAGTTACGTCTCAGTTGGGCACTAGCTACGCACTAGTTGCGCCCTACTTGCGTCCTAGTTGCGCCCTAGTTGTGCCTTAGTTGCGCCCTAGTTGTGACCTACTTGCACCCTATTTGCACCCTAGTTGCACCCTTGTTGCGCCCTAGTTGGTTCCTACTTGCGCCCTACTTGTGCCCTACTTGCACCCTACTTACGCCCTAGTTGAGCCCTAGTTGCGTCCTAGTTGTGCCCTACTTGCACCCTACTTGCATCCTACTTGCACCCTACTTGCATTTTACTTGCACCCTCATTGTGCCCTAGTTGCGCCCTAGTTGCCCCTTACTTGCGCCCTACTTGCGCCCTAGTTACGCCTTAGTTGTGCCCTAGTTGTGTCCTAGTTGTGCCCTTCTTGCGCCCTAGTTTCGCCCTTGTTGCGCCTCAATTGGGTACTAGCTACACCCTAGCTGCGTCCTAGTTGTACCCTAGTTGTACCCTACTTACGCCCTACTTGCTTCCTACTTGCACCCTAGTTGCACCCGACTAACGTCCTAGTTGCACCCTAGTTGGGTCTAAGTTGGGCACTAGCTACGTCCTAGTTGCGTCCTAGTTGCGCCCTAGTTGTGTCTTCCTTGTGCCCTACTTGTGCCCTAGTTGCGCCCTAGTTGTACCCTAGTTGCCCCCTACTTGCGCCCTACTTGGACCCTTATCGCGCCCTAGTTGCGCCCTAGTTGTACCCTACTTGCGCCCTACTTGCGCCCTACTTGCGCTCTAGTTGCACCGTAGTTGCGCCCTACTTGAGCCCTACTTGCACCCTTCTTGTGCCCTTATTGCACCCTAGTTGCACCCTACTTGCGCCCTACTTGCACCCTAGTTGCACCCTCGTTGCGCCTTAGCTACGCCCTAGTTGCGCCCTACTTGCGCCCTAGTTGCACCCTTCTTGCGTCCTAGTTGCGCCCAAGTTGCGCCTTAGTTGGGCACTAGTTACGCCCTAGTTGCGTCCTAGTTGTGCCCTAGTTGCGCCCTACTTGCACCCTACTTGCACCCTACTTGCACCCTACTAGCGCCCTAGTTGCGCCCTACTTGCGCCCTAGTTGTACCCTAGTTGCGCCTCAATTGGGCACTAGCTGTGTCCTTGTTGCGTCCTGGTTGCGCCCTAGTTCCACCCTAGTTTTGCACTACGTGCGCCCTACTTGTGCCCTACTTGCGCCCTACTTGCGCCCTACTTGCACCCTACTTGCACCCTACTTGCGCCCTACTTGCGCCCTACTTGCGCCCTACTTGCGCCCTACTTGTGCCCTACTTGCACCCTCCTTACGTCCTAGTTACACCCTAGTTGCGCCCTACTTGCATCCAACTTGGGCCCTAGTCACGCCCTAGTTGCGCTCTTGTTGTATCCTAGTTGCGCCCTACTTACACCCTAGTTATTTCCTAGTTACGTCCTTGTTTTCCCTAGTTGTGCCTCAGTTGGGCACTAGTTACGCCCTAGTTGTGCCCTAATTGCATCCAAGTTGCGCCTTAGTTGAACCTTACTTGTACCCTACTTGCGCCCTAGTTGCACCCTACTTGCGTCCTAGTTGCGTCCTACTTGCACCCTAGTTCCACCCTAATTGTGCCTTTGTTGGACACTAGTTACGCACTAGTTGCGCCCTAGTTGCGTCCTAGTTGCACCCTAGTTGCGCCTTAGTTGCACCCTAGTTGTGACCTACTTGCGCCCTGTTTGCACCCTTGTTGCGCCCTTGTTGCGCCCTCGTTGGTTCCTACTTGCGCCATACTTACGCCCTTGTTGTGCCCTAGTTGCACCCTAGTTGCGTCCTACTTGCACCCTACTTGCGCAATACTTGCGCCCTAGTTGCGCCCTAGTTGCGTCCTACTTGCGCCCTAGTTGCACCCCACTTGCACCCTAGTTGTGCCCTAGTTGCGCCCTAGTTGCACCCTACTTGCACCCTACTTGCACCCTAGTTGCGCCCTAGTTGCACCCTAGTTGCGTCCTAATTCTGCCCTAGTTACGTCCTACTTCCGCTTTAGTTGTTCCCTACTTGTACCCTACTTGCGTCCTAGTTGTGCCCTACTTGTGTCCTAGTTGCACCCTACTTGCGCGCTACTTGCGCCCTACTTGCATCCTAGTTGCACCGTAGTTGCACCCTAGTTACGCCCTACTTGCGCCATGCTTGCGCCCTACTTGCGCCCTACTTGTGCCCTAGTTGCTTCCTACATGCATCTCTATTGCGTCCTAGTTATACCCTAGTTCCACCCTAGTTGCACCTCAGTTGGACACTAGCTACGCCCTAGTTGTGCCCTAGTTGTGCCCTAGTCACGCCTTACTTGCGCCCTACTTTCGCCCTACTTGCGTCCTAGTTGCGCCCTAGTTGCGCCCTAGTTGCGCCTCAGTTGGGCACTAGCTACACCCTAGTTGCACCCTAGTTGCGCCCTTCTTGCGCCCTACTTGCGCCTTACTTGCGCCCTAGTTGCGCCCTAGTTGCACCCTACTTGCACCTCAGTTAGGCACTATCTACGCCCTAGTTGCGCCCTAGTTGTGCACTACTCAGGTCCTAGTTGTGCCCTAGTTGCGCCCTACTTGCGCCTTACTTGCGCCCTAGTTGCGCCCTAGTTGCACCCTACTTGCACCTCAGTTAGGCACTATCTACGCCCTAGTTGCGCCCTAGTTGTGCACTACTCAGGTCCTAGTTGTGCCCTAGGTGCGCCCTACTTGTGCCCTACTTGCCCACTGTTTGCACCCTAGTTACATCCAAGTTGCGCCCAAGTTGCACCCTAGTTGCGCCCTAGTTGCGTCCTAGTTGTGCCCTACTTGCGCCCTACTTGTGCCCTACTTGCCCACTGTTTGCACCCTAGTTACATCCAAGTTGCGCCCAAGTTGCACCCTAGTTGCGCCCTAGTTGCGTCCTAGTTGTGCCCTACTTGCGCCCTACTTGCGTCCTAGTTGCGCCCTGCTTATATCCTAGTTGTGGCCTACTTGCGTCCTAGTTACGTCCTTGTTGCGCCTCAGTTGGGCACTAGCTACGCCCTTGTTACAACCTAGTTACGCCCTAGTTGCACCCTACTTGCGCCCTCCTTGCGTCCTAGTTGCGCCCTAGTTGTGCCCTAGTTACACTCTACTTGCACCCTACTTGCCGCCTGGTTGCACCCTAGTTGTGCCCTACTTGCGCCATACTTGCACTTTACTTGTGCTCTAGTTGCGCCCTAGTTGTGCCCTAGTTGCGCTGTACTTGTGCCCTACTTGCGCCCTCCTTGCGTCCTAGTTGCGCCCTAGTTGCGCCCTACATGTACCCTACTTTGGCCCTAGTTGCGCCTTAGTTGCGCCCTAGTTGTGCCCTAGTTGCTCCCTACTTCCACCCTAGTTGCGTTCTAGTTGTGCCCTAGTTATGTCCTAGTTGCGCTTCAGTTGGACACTAGCTACGCCCTAGTTGCGCCCTAGTTGCGTCCAAGTTGCGCCCTAGTTGAACCCTACTTGCACCCTACTTGCGCCCTAGTTGCGCCCTACTTGTGTCCTAGTTGCGCCCTACTTGCGCCCTAGTTGCGCACAAGTTGCGCCTCAGTTGTGCACTAGCTACGTCCTAGTTGCGCCCTAGTTGCGCCCTAGTTGTGCCCTAGTTGTGCCCTACTTGCACCCTAGTTGCGTCCTACTTGCGCCCTACTTGCGCCCTAGTTGCGCCCTAGTTGCGTCCTAGTTGCACCCTAGTTGCGACCTACTTGTGCCCTAGTTGCATGCTACTTGCGTCCTACTTGCACCCTGCTTGCGCCCTAGTTGCGCCCTAGTTGCGCCGTACTTACGCCCTACTTGCGCCCTAGTTGCACCCTAGTTGCGCCCTACTTGTGCCCTAGTTGCATGCTACTTGCGTCCTACTTGCACCCTGCTTGCGCCCTAGTTGCGCCCTAGTTGCGCCGTACTTACGCCCTACTTGCGCCCTAGTTGCACCCTAGTTGCGCCCTAGTTGCGACATAGTTGCGCCCTAGTTGCGCCCTACTTGCGCCCTACTTGCACCCTAGTTGCACCCTTGTTGCACCCTAGTTGTGTCCTAGTTGCGCACTAGTTGCACCCTAACTCGGATTTTGATGTGCAATACCGTCCTCTAAAAATAAGTATAGGGGATGCGTCGAGTTAGTGACCAAATTCATGGCCAAGTTGGATACGGTGCTCTTCGAACAAGACATATATCTCACGAGGTTGTTTGTGAATGGTTATGAGGAGTTTGGTGGGTATGAAGAAACTTAGTTTTAGTTCAACAAACTACGGTACTTCCGCTAAAATTCAGAAGGTCATTTGGGAAGGAATTTTTTTTCACCTTAATTCGAGCACCCGGGGCTGAATTTTGTGCCGTTGGCTAGGAGTGTCAAAGAGGAGTGGAACTCATAAAATCAAAACGTACTTTTCTAATCCCATCTCTCACATAGTTGGCTGTCTGCTCGAGAGTGGTGCGTTGTTCCTCGATGTGCCCACACCGTGGAGGGTAACGCACCACGTGCTTGCGAAGCATCCGCGGCTACTTCGTCGACTAGGAAACGACCAAGAGTCGAACTCCAGTCCATTTTTTTCGACCGGATTTTTTCAATGGCCGTTTTCAAAATAATTTCCACCCGCTGGCGAGGGAGCCATAAGAGATTTACGGGCCGGACCCATAATTAGTTAATTTGCAAATTTAGGCGGCAGTACGGTATATTTGCAACAATGATTTGCTCGCCAGGTCATCGTACCATGAAAAGGCAAGCTACATCACATGCTATTAGAAGAGCGCCACGATACAGGTCTAGTTGGACACTTCGGCAAGGACAATACTTCCTTAACAACTTGCAATGTTTGACCAGTGGGACAAGATGCAAACCAACGTCACAAAATACTACAAGATTTGTGAATTGTGTCAAATGCCATAAGTCGAGATGAACCAAACCCGCGGGTTTGCTTTAGTCGCTACCGGTACCCAAAAAACCATGTTCAGACATATTCGTGGACTTCATGACTGGTTTGCTCCTCACACTAGAGGGATTTGAGGAAATCCTTGTGGAGTTCCATTTCTCAAAGATGTACTTCACTCCGACTCAAACAGTCACCGTCGAGGGAACATCATGACTGTTCCTCAACCACGTCATCATGACTGTTCAATACATGGCATCCCCTCTTCTTTCATAAGCAACACAGATGGAAGGTTCACTAGCAAATCTAGTGGGAGCTAATGATTCGTTATGCCAGTCGGATCAAGATATGGAAGGCCTTCCATTCCGAAACCAAATGCTTTGAATGTTGTACAAGCCACATGGCTCAGACTAGGTGGTCAAGCTACCAACTGCCAAGATTGCTTACAACTCCACGACCTCTTCAGCGATGGGCAACATTCCTTTCAAAGTTATCTATGGCAAAGTACCCGCAGCTCCGGCAGGTTTACAGAGTTCAAGCAACATACCAAGAGTCGACATCCAACGCCAAGATAGAGAATTTGGGATGAATCTCGCCAAACGTTCACAAAGATTCAAGGGACGATGAAGGAAGCGGCAGACAGACAACGGGCAACCACCAAGTTACATGTTGGCGACTACATCCTACTCAGCTTGATTATCGCCAAGGTGCGAGGTTGTTCTTGCAACTCACAACACTACACAAGCACCGCCTTGCTCCGACGACACATGTCGTTGTACAGCTCCGCCTCCCCAATAGCATGGCTACCTACACAGTGTTCCACATCAGCGAGGTCAAACTATACCAGGACCCAAGCAAGCACTTCCCTGACAGAGAAGTGCCACCACCACCACCCGTGAAAACAAGAAGGGCAAAGTACAAAGTCAAAGATATCAGTCGACACCACCGATGCGGAACAGTAATGGAGTATCTTGTTAAGTGACAGGGCTACGACGCATTGTACAATATTCAAGAACCGTGCAAGAACTTCCACAATGTCAATCAATAGAACAACTACTTTAGTCTGCATAGACCTGCATCTTGTAACGTGTCAGGAAGTCGCAACCAGACGAGGGGAAGTGTTACGTCCCTTTGGCACACGAGTCCATAAACTCCACGCATGGGCATTTTTGGTCTTACATTCATGGCCCACCGCGTGTCGAGCTTTGAATATTTTTGTACACAACCATCACAAACTATAACAATGTTTTCATACTACTTGGTGGACTTCGAAGATAGAAAGCTCGACGGAGGTTCTCGAAGCAGCCTCTCACGGCACGACGTCGCACACGTCGCCCGACTTGAGAGCCCATTACCCCAAGTATCCCTCTTTTCTATTTCTTCTCTCGTATGTATATGCGCTTGAGAGTTCCAAAAGTTGTTAATAAAGTATACTTATTGATAGTTACAAATTACTCAAGTGTCCCATTTCCCCAAATCTTAATTTTCTTGAAAAATGTTACCTGTGAATTGCCTATGTTTTGCTTGACGTAACACTATGTTCGTAAAGCTCGAGGTCATTGTGTTGACTTGGCGACTATGTACGTTTTTTCCTCATATCTCAGGTTTTATTTAATGTTTGATATAAGTTTTGTCGTAGTGGATACATGGTCACCATTTTGTTTTGTTCAGTTTGGCGTATCGGAGTGTCACATCTTCAGCTCGGGTATCTACACCATTTGCCCCCCTCAAAATCCATGTTGGCTGCTGGCGTGGCGTGTGAGCGCGATTGTCCTCGAACTGAGTCCAGGGCCAGACTGCACGAGTTGGCTTTGTTGGGGTTACGTAGTAACCCTATGCAATCGGTTCGGTAGCCAAGAATCTGCGCTGAGGTCAAAAGATCCGCTGCACAAGGACTTCTGCGACGGCAATTATGTCTGCGGTCGGTGCTTCTGTCCACCGACAACGCATCGCGTATTTTCGAGGCATTTTTTTCTCCGGTGCTGTCGCGTCCGGACGACAGGCTCTCTACAAGCACGACTTCTCTTGGAGAAGCGACTCCAAGTTCGAGAAAAATGTGAGAATCGGACAAACTTCGCGCAACAACCAGGGTTCTTTGAAAACAATACCGGACGTCACAAGCAAGCACTTCACTCGACCGACGACTTCCCCCTCAGACATGAGGGGAAGGAAGAGCAAATTTCGTTTCCGAGCAGGATCGCCTGTTTGAACCCGGCTTAAGTGTATTACTACGTAATCCCAATGCATGCCTGCGTGCAGCTTTGGCCCAGTGGGCCAAGCTTCCCGTACCAATTCGTTACATTGGTATCAAAGCGCCAGGGTTCGAGTCCCGCTGTGGACGCCGAAGGCGGGTCCACTCCTAGGTGGGAGGAGTGTAGCGCGGGCCGGCCTCTCCTCATGGCTTGAACGGGTCCTGGACTGTGGGCGATTGGTCGGGATGGGTTGAGGGTCGGAGGCCCTCAATCACCGCGGTTTTGGCCCAGTGGGCCAAGCTTCCCGTACCAATTCGTTACATTGGTATCAGAGCGCCTGGGTTCGAGTCCCGCTGTGGACGCCGAAGGCGGGTCCACTCCTAGGTGGGAGGAGTGTAGCGCGGGCCGGCCTCTCCTCATGGCTTGAACGGGTCCTGGACTGTGGGCGATTGGTCGGGATGGGTTAAGGGTCGGAGACCCTCAATCACCGCGGTTTTGGCCCAGTGGGCCAAGCTTCCCGTGCCAATTCCTTACATTGGTATTAGAGCGCCAGGGTTCGAGTCCCGCTGTGGACGCCGAAGGCGGGTCCACTCCTAGGTGGGAGGAGTGTAGCGCTGGCCGGCCTTTCCTCATGGCTTGAACGGGTCCTGGACTGAGGGCGATTGGTCGGGATGGGTTGAGGGTCGGAGACCCTCAATCACCGCGGTTTTAGCCCAGTGGGCCAAGCTTCCCGTACCAATTCGTTACAGCAGCCAATGCCACTAGTTGGCTTTGTTGCCTGAGAAGTTTGCGAGTTCTGTGGCCTCTCTCACAGCTCAGCCTGGCTGAACCTGCTGCTTCACCGGAGTCGGGACAAGCAGCCTAGGCTGAGCATTCCACCCCCGCATTTCGACTCCCCATGGCTTGAGGAGGATGGCTTGTGAGTGCGGCGCTCGTTGGTGGACTTTCACCATCTCTGGACCCTCTGGCGTTGAGCCTCATCCTGGTCGGACCAGGCCGACTTAGGCCGGCCCTGTGCCAGCAGCTGCCACAGCTGGAGATTCGTAGCCGGCAGCACAACGCCGACTTCTTAGGCGTTCCGCACACCACGTCTGAGATCTCAATTGTGGTAGGGCCATTGCTTGATTCGGCCACCGTAGCGCAGGACGACTGCCCTTCCTATTCGCGTCTCACGTCGCTCGGCGAATCCATGTTCTGATCCCAATTGAACCCGGCCGCGGAATCTGAAGTCACAGCTTGGATATTCGCGCCGTGCCACCAGCACCCAGCTCGTCTCCCGTGGGACGTCGGCGTCGGC
Source organism: Penium margaritaceum (assembly GCA_023375785.1). Taxonomy (NCBI): domain Eukaryota; kingdom Viridiplantae; phylum Streptophyta; class Zygnematophyceae; order Desmidiales; family Peniaceae; genus Penium; species Penium margaritaceum. The sequence continues at coordinate 96,686 of SZWC01003131.1, read as the reverse complement.
CTGCACAGCCGCAACCATGGCGCCCAAGCCCAAACCCTCGAAGGCGGACGTGGCGAAGAAGCAGAAGATCGTGGAGGACAAGACGTTCGGGCTGAAGAACAAGAACAAGAGCAAGGCGGTGCAGCAGTACGTGAAGAACCTTCAACAGTCCGTCAACCCTAACCCCCGCCGTGCGCCACCTGACGCCAAGGAGCTGGCCAAGTGAGTGAGCCTCCCTGCCTGGCGCGCATGCGCATGCGTTGTGAGTGTGTGTGCTGTGCTGTGCTGTGCCTTCAAGTGGTCCCATCCCGTTGGCTCATGCGTGCTCACTGTCCTTCTCCTTCCTAATGTAGATCCATCCAAATGGAACGTCTGAGACCACCACGCGCAAGGCTTTCCAGCTGTCGCGCGGTGAGGGATTTCCATGCAGAGTGCGTAGGAGTGACCTGCGCTCTGTTCATGAGCTTGTCAAGATTGCTCTTCGGCTTCTGTGCTTGGTGGGACGCAATTGCGCGGCCAAGGGCACTCACATCGCAGCACACACGGGCAACTTTGGCAGCGGACCATGTCCTAGTGCTGGGGAGGCCAGTAGACAAAGGCGGTATGCTTCGCCGGCTGCAAGCGCAAAGGTGCAGCTACTGCAAGCGCAAAGGTGCAGCTACTGCAAGCGCAAAGGTGCAGCTACTGCAAGCGCAAAGGTGCAGCTACTGCAAGCGCAAAGGTGCAGCTACTGCAAGCTGCTGTTCTGATGCCGTCTGTGGTGACTGCAAATGATCTGTTTGCATTTCGCCTATGAGACACAAGCTGGCGCATGTTGCTGTGGCTGCCAGTGCAGCAGGAGAAGTCAGCGACCAGTTGGTGCAGCAGGAGTTGTCAGGGACCAGTTGGTGCAGCACGGTGCAGGCTGGCCCCTGTTGCGTGGGGTTCAACTCCACATCGCAGCACATGAGCAGTGCTGTGATTGTAGTTCTCGTTGGTTGCAGGCAGGAGGGCTTGTACTGGAAGACACAGTGGGTTCATGACCCCAGGACAGGGCGCAGCAGTGTGTATGCGTTGACTGTCAGCAAGCAGGGACCGGCCTCGAGCTCCTGTGGCCCTCAAGGTGTAATGCTGAGGAGAGGGTTCTATTTTGACGATGCAGGAAGAAGAAGGAAGAGGAGAAGGAAAGGGAGAAGGAGCTGGCGGAGATTTTTAAGGTGGCCATCACCCAGCCGAAGGTGCCCCTTGGTGCGTGCCACACCCTCCCACCCACTTTCCTGTCCATGCATGCAGACATGTCAATTTTTGTGTACTGACTGGAGGGATCTGTGGACTGGCTGGTTTCGCACCTTCTGTCTTTTGTGTTTGCTTTCCCTCTTTCACCACATGCACCAGCAGAACAATTCCCTGCTTCTTCACCCTCTCCTCCTCCTCCTCCTCCTCCTCCTCCTCCTCCTTCTCCTCCTGCTCGTCCTCCTCCCCGCCCTTTTGCCCCCTCATCCTCCTTCTCCCCTTACCCTTTCTGTCCCTCCTGCTCTGACCCTTTTTTCGTACCCTGACCCCTGCTTCGCATTCTGACCCCTTCGTTCCTATTCTGGTTCCCTCTATCCTCTGCCCCCTCCTTCCTGCTCTGACCCCTCTTTCCTGCTCTGACCCCCTCATTCCTGCTCTGACCCTCTCTTTCCTGCTCTGACCCCCTCCTTCCTGCTCTGACCCCCTCTTTCCTTCCTCCCAGTATCTGCCTCCCTGCTTCCCTCTTTCTGTATTTCCTACCCTCCCCATACTCTTCCCCTCTTTTACTCCTGTCCTCCCTTCTTCCCCCCTCCTCCCTCCCCACTTCCCTCTCTACCTCCTTTCCCCCTCTCACCCCCCCTTCCTTCCCTCCCTCCCTCCCCTCGTCCTGCCTTCCTTTCTTCCCTCTCCCCATCCCCCCCTTTCTCTGTCCCTCCTTCCCGCCCTCCCCCCTGCTTCCCTCCCTCCCTCCCTCCCTCCCTCCCTCTCCCTACCGCCCTCACTCCCGCTCTCCTGGTATCGCTCCCCCTCTCCTTTGATACTCTCTCCTCCGTTCCTCCCTCCCCCCCCCCTCCCATTCTCTTCCTACCCTCCCCTTCTCATTCTGTCTTCTCTCTCACTTTTGCTCTCTCTCTCTCTCTCTCTCTCTCTCTCTCTCTCTCTCTCTCTCTCTCTCTCTCTCTCTCTCTCTCTCTCTCTCCAGCGCCCTCTCCCACACCCGTTCTTCTGCTTCCCCTCCTGAACTCCCTCTTCCTCTCCTTCCCCATCCCTGGTATACCTTATTCCTTCCCTCCCTTCCTCTTGCCTCCCTCCTAGAGTTGGGGTCGATTAGAATCGAATCTCGGTTTTCTCGGTTTTCAAAACCGGAAAACCGAGATCGAAACCGACCGAAACCAATTACTTGGTTTCGGTTCGGTTTCGGTTTCCACCCTCAAAACCGAAACCCCGGTTCTGAAACCGGGGCTTCCGTGAGAGGGGAAAACCGATTTCGGTTGGTTTTTCGGTTTTTCGGTTATTTACAAAAACCGAGGCGCCGATTAGAGGGCGCCTCGGTTTTTGCCTACTCAGGAAGGGCAGAGGCACTTCCTATCTTCATTGTGCACCTCTCCACTCTCTCACTCTCCCTCTCTCTCTCTCTCTCTCTCTCTCTCTCTCTCTTTCTCTCT